>CAJQZJ010000896.1:1240027-1312800 GCA_907164525.1 Lophiomys imhausi | reverse complement strand
GTGTGTGTGTGTGTGTGTGTGTGTGTGTGTGTGTGTGTGTGTGTGTGAGTGTGTGTGCTTGTGTGCTTGTTTGTGTTCTCACTAGAACTAGGAAGACCAGTTTGGGTTATTTGCAGAGTCCTAGAAGTTTAGGAGCTATATTGTAGGCCCTGGCCCTCTATCCACTTCTCTATCAAAGTTTTCTGGAACACGTCCAAGATCAGTGCACCTGAGATGGGTCAGTTAACCCTGGTTTCATTCAGGACTGTGTTTGCCTGTGACAGTTCACTAAATTTTGTTTTTGTTTTGGATTTTTGTTTTTATTTTTGAGACAGGCTCTCACTATGGAGGGCTGCGTGGCCTGAAACTCACAGTGATCCACCTGTTCCACTCACTCAGCTGGGATTAAAGGCCCTATTATTTTGTTCTTTTGAGATGGGGTCCATTATATATTCCTGGCTGGCATACAATTCAATATAGATGTCAGACATCAGGCTGACTTGAACTTGTGAAGATCTTGTCTTTGCCTCATGGTTGTTTATATTATAGATATACACCATCTTACCTGACTAATTCTCTGTATTTCTGAACTTTGGTTTCCATGCTGGTTAAAATAGAAAATCAAATAAAACAGGCAGCCTGAAGTGAGGCATGTTGGCCTGCACCTACAATCCCAGCATTTGGATAGCTAAGTCAGGAAGCTTGGCATGTGTTTGAAGTTAGTCTGGACTACAGTAAGAGACCTTAGCCAGAAAAGAAGAGAAGAGGAAAGGCAATAGGAGAGGTGAGGGGAGAAAAAGAAAACTAGGCATTGTAAGCCAATAGGAGAGGTGAGAGGAGAAAAAGAAAACTAGGCATTGTAAGCCAGGTATGGTAGTATAAGTCTACAGTACAAAAGCAACCCTTGGGAGGTGGAGGCAGGGAGAGGAGCCAGCCTCAGCTATATAGCAAGTTCTAGGCCAACCTAACCTACAGGATACCTAATCTTTTTATCTTTTTTTTTCTTCTTTAAGAGGTGGTCTGGCCGGGCAGTGGTGGCGCACGCCTTTAATCCCAGCACTTGGGAGGCAGAGGCAGGCGGATCTTTGTGAGTTCGAGGCCAGCCTGGTCTACAAAGTGAGTCCAGGACAGCCAAGGATACACAGAGAAACCCTGTCTCAAAAAACCAAAAAAAAAAAAAAAAAAAAAAAAAGAGGTGGTCTGTTGCTAGGCATGGTGGCACACACCTTTAATCTTAGAACTCAGGAGGCAGAAGCAGGCAGATATCTTTGAGTTAAAGGTTCAAGGCTAGCCTAGTCTGCAAAGTGAGTCCAGGACACAGAGAAATTCTGTCTTGAAAAACCAAAAAAACAAAAGAAAACAAAACCGGTCTGTTATCTAGCACTGAAGAGGTGAATAACAAAGGCAGATTTCTTACCCTAAGGTACGTCCTTGTCAGCTCATCCAGGAGGTCACAGTGTATGTAGCTGGAGACTCAGATAACAGGAAAGCTTGCTCTATTCAGAGCAAAGGGTACTCGTATTCAGTGGTCCAATTATTTCCTATAACAGGAGTCCTCCAGCATGAATTCTACACTCCCCATCTTCATTGTTTCCTGCCCTACCTTGTCTTCTTACATGATTACACCCTTATCAAAAACAGTAGTAGCCAGGCGTGGTGGTACACACCTTTAATCCCAGCACTCAGGGAGGCAGAGGCAGGCAGATCTCTGTGAGTTCAAGGCCAGCCTGGTCTACAAAGTGAGTCTAGGACAGCCAAGAATACACAGAGAAACCCTGTCTCTAAAAACCAAAAAACAAACAAACAAAACAAAACACAGTAGTGGACCAGTGATACCGCTCAGGGTAAGGGTGCCAAGCCAGTACTGACATGGTGAAGGAGAGGTCTGGTGGGTCCCCTGTCTCCATGAGCATCTTCAACCATACTCATGCACACAGAAGTAAATAACTTTTTTGCTTTTGTGGGGTTTTGTTGTTGTTGAGACAGTGTTTCTCTGTGTAATAGCCCTGGCTGTCCTGGAACTTGATTTGTACAGTAGGCTGGCTTCAAACTCATAGAGATCCCTCAGCCTTTGCCTACAGTTGGATCTCTGTGAGTTTGAAGACCAGGCTGGCCTTGAACTCACAGAGATCCACCTGCCTCTGCCTGAGTGCTGGGATTAAAGGTATGCACCACCATGCCCAGCATGTTTGATTTTTTAAAATTTTAATATTTCTGAGAATTCTAAACATGTATATAATGTATTTGACCAAACCCACCACTCAACATACGGTTTCATATGTAGGTCAAGCAGAGCAGACCATGGTTTCTACTCCCTATGTCAGTCACCTTTAATCTCAGCACAGAGGTAGGAGGATCTCTGTGAATTCAAGGCCAGCCTAGTTTATAAAAGTGAGTTTCAAGATAGCCAGTACTACATAGTGTGATCCTGTCTCGAAAAACCCAAACAAACAAACGACAAAAACAGAGGCTTGAGAGATTGCCCTGTGATTAAGAGCCTTTACTACTTTTGCAAAGGACCAAGGTACACATGGGTTTGGCCTGCCAGAAAAGCCTAAACTGGGAGACTAAGGATATACCTGGCTGGAGGCCAAAGTGAGGGAATCCTGGGAAGAATGAGGGCGAGGCTACCCAAAGACAGAGGCCAGAAGTGAGGAAGACAAAAGCCAGCGTGGAGATATAGGCCCAGAGCAATGTCATCAAAGACTAGGGCTTGCTCAAGCCTGGCCCAGGACCAGGGTGTGAGAAAAGAGTCCCAGAGGTTTGCCTTTCAGAATGGTGCTCCCAGGAAGAGGCCAGAGGGTGTGAAGGATAAGCACCATCTTGCTGGCAGGAAGTCTGTTCTTCTTGCTGTTGGCCTGATCCTGTGCCTGACCTCCCACTTCCACTCAGGGCAGATAGATGAGAGCAGGAAACAGACTTGAAGGTAACAGGCTGAATTATATCTCTAGATCTTTCCCTGTAATGGACACTTGGCAGAATTGGACAGGTAAAGTGATTGGAGAGGTCACATCTACTTCCATGACAAAAGCTTTGTTTAACTGAGGATGCTGGAGTCACCTTAGCCTTAAGGACTGAGCCCTTGCCCCAGATGTCATCCTGGAGGAAGAAGGGCTGTTCTCTGCTTACTTAGGATGAAGCAAGGTACATGGAGGAAGGAAAGCCTGAATGGTGGGCCTAACATCTCTGGATGTGCTCAGCCATTCCTGGCCTCGAATCTGGGTGTGCAAGTGGTTGTCAAGTATTTATGGAAGTTTGGTACCTCCTCTTAGAACTCATGGAAGTTGTGAATCACATTTATTAGTGAGGTTTTTTTTTTTCGGAGTCAAGGCTGGCTCGTTTCCCTACTGGCTGGGCTGGAAGGAAGAGGCAGCAGAGATGCTTCCTGCTGTGTCCTGCAGACCTAACACCAGTCTCTGGTTCATGGATGTTCCACTGAGTGAGCTAGTCTATGTATGATTTGGAGGGCAGTCCTTGGGGGAGGTATGTTTAAAGTCACCAGATCTTCTAGACCAAGTAATACTGGGCTATGTAGCTGTACTTGAATGTGGTGGGGGTTGGGACATGCCAATGAGTCTGTGTGGGAAGAGAGATCAGGAAGAATGCAAGATAACCCACCCCAGGGACCTTGCAGTGTCCTCTCAGGCCTGTTCCCCAGTAGACCCAGGAGATGACTCTGATCGCTGCTGGAAGGAAAGAGAGGCCCGGCCAGCCCAAGGCGCCCAAGGAAGGGCAGGCAGCCAGGCAGGAAGTGGGACAGAGAACAGGCTGAAGTGTTTGTCCTATGTCCCATGTCCCAGGCAAGGGGTGGGGTGGGGGTGGGTCACCCAAGGGCCCCACAGGCTAAATTGTCAGGAAGGAGCCAAGTCAGGCTCTGAGGCAAGAGCAAGGGGTGTTAAGCAGGGGCTGGACTCCCTTTCCCCCTCAGGGACCAAAAACAGCTGAAAGCCCTTAGGTGGGTTTCAGAGCAAGGCAGAGCTGAACAAATCACAGGGAAAATGTTAGAGGTGACTTTCCCAGTGAGATAGCCATCAGAAGACCCCCCCCCTTCCTTCCCAGAGTTATTCTCACCCTATGACATAGCACCTCAAGAACAGGGTTACTCAACTGGGGTAGGGGATGGATTTTGATTAGCCCTGCATAGCAGCACTGTGCTAATGGGGGAAGTGTCAGGGAGAGGCACAAGGCCCCTGGAGTACTGGAAGTTCTATAAGCACTTTCTTTTTTTTTAAAGATATTTTTTGCCAGGGTGTGGTGTAACATACCTTTAATCCCAGCACTTGAGAGGCAGAGGCAGGCGGATCTCTGAGTTTGAGGCCAGCCTGGTCTACAGAGCAAGTTCCAGGATAACCAAGACTACACAGAGAAACCTTGTCTCGGAAAAAAAAGAAAAAGAGAGATTTAATTTTTATGTTGAATGGGTATGAGCATTTTGCTTTCATGTGTGTCTGTGCACCACCTGTGTGCCTAGTGCTTGTGGAGTCCAGAAGAAGGTGTCAGATCCCTTGGAATCTGATAGTTACAGACAGTTGTGAGCTGCTGTGGAGGTGCTGGGAACTGAACCCAGGGCATCTGGAAGAGCAGCAAGTGCTCTTGGTCAACAAACCATCTCCCTAGCAGCTATGATCATATTTTTAAAGGACCAGTGGTGAGCCAGGATCAAAGGAGAGAAATGAGAGACAAACACACCCTGCCATTTAGGGTCTGATGGCACAAGAATCAAAAATCAGAAGTTCACCTAGAATGGTTGTAACTGTAGTTCGCTGGGGGAAAGGACTAAAAGCCTCTGAGACCTGGGGAGACTAGGGAGTCTAGATTAGCATCTGTGTCATATTTTACTGGCAGAAACTCCCAGCTGGGTTTGCACCTCCATGACCATTTAACACTTTCTCTCTGAGCTCCAGTGCAGTTTTTTGTGGCTGAAGCTTATCACCCCACAAGGCTGTGAACTTCCTCGAAGGCAGCAGCTTTTTGCTCTCCTTCACGTCCCTTCCTCATTTGTGTTTGTTAGTGCAAAACAAACAGCAAAAACCAACCCACCAACCAAACAACCAAAAAAATCCAAAAATCCAGGGCTGTAGTTCAGCGGTTTAGCATGTGGGAAATACCTGGACTTTATTCCTAATAACACAAAAACAAAACAAAACGACAAAAGTCTGAAATGCTATACTTGCCCTAATGGCTGTATTCCTTTGTTTCCAGCTGGAGGGCTGTGCATTGCAAGTGTCTCCCTCTGGATACTACCTGGACCCGGAGCTGTCCCTAGAAGAACAGCGGGAGATGCTGGAGGGCTTCTATGAAGAAATCAGGTCAGCTGTGAGGGAGCCCTTCCCACTTCTGTCCAGGGGTTTGAGTGGGTGTGGCCCAAGCCCCTAACCTTGTCATCACCAGGGTCCAGCTCAGGTATCAGCAGCTGAAACCCTCAGTCTGTAGCCTGGGCTGTGGGTAAATGCAGGGAACGATGCTAAGGGGATCCCCACTATTACCTAGAAATAGGTGTATTCTCACATACCTGAGTTACCTGTGTTTATGAAAACTCTTCTGTTTGGTTAACATGTGGTCCCCAGAATAACAGTTGGGAGGGAAGGAGTAGGCCAGTGTTCGCCTGTGGATGTCTTTGCTTTGAGGGTGGGACCTGAGGAATCAGCTGGGAGCCACTAACATGGCTGCTTGATTTTAGCAAAGGCCGGAAGCCTACACTGATCTTGCGGACCCAGCTCTCTGTGAGGGTCAATGCTATCTTGGGTAAGTGTGTGGCATCTTGGTGTCCAGCAGTCTCCTGCTGTCTTGTTCTCTGCTTTTCCTACACAGCCTAGTTGGCCTAGCTTCGTCCAGGCCTCTGCTGAACTGTGGATTGAGTGGATTAGAGATCTGATATATCCTCTTCTGTCCCTTCCCTGACTTTTCCTTCTGGGGTCAAGACTGATGCCACAGCTGGACTGTAGTAATGGTGATAGAGGAGGGTCCCCAGAGTCAGAAATAGAAAGGAGGTTTGAAAATACTAGAATCTTCTCTGCTAGGAGGCTGTGGCTATGTGGAAGAAGGCACTAGCTGTGTTCCCTTGAGTTGTTCATGACCACTCACCCCTTGCAGAAAAGTTGTATGGCTCCAGTGGCCCTGAGCTCCGCCGATCTCTCTTCTCATTAAAGCAGATATTCCAGGTAAGATCCAGAGGTGGGCTGAGGGTTGGTGTCCACCCCAAGCCCCTTTAAACTCCCCCAACTCCCCCATGGTGCTTCCAGGAAGACAAGGACCTGGTGCCTGAATTTGTGCACTCAGAGGGGCTGAGTTGCCTGATCCGCGTGGGTGCTGCAGCTGACCACAACTACCAGAGTTACATCCTTCGAGGTCAGCTCCACACTTTCCCCCTTGACCTTTGTTCCCATGGCCCTCCACTGACCTCTTCCCGTCTCTATGCCTCTAGCTCTGGGCCAGCTGATGCTTTTTGTGGATGGGATGCTGGGGGTGGTGGCCCACAGTGAGACCGTGCAGTGGCTGTATACACTGTGTGCTAGCCTGGTAAGTACCCAAACATATTTACCCTTTCCCTATCGGTTCCTCTTGAACCTCAGTTTCCTTTCCTGCAAAGTGGTTGGAGTAAGCCCAAGGACCCTTGAAAACTAAACAGGACTTTCAAGCTGGGACCCAGAACAATTCTCTTTGGGTCTAGCCCCAGGAGCCCTTCCCCCTCCTCCAGAAACTATCAGTCTGGTCCAAGCCCCGACTCATGTGGATTGACTTCTCCCTCAGTCCCGCTTGGTGGTAAAGACAGCCCTGAAGCTACTGCTGGTGTTTGTGGAGTACTCTGAGAACAACGCACCACTGTTCATCCAGGCAGTCAACACTGTAGCCAGCACCACCGGTCAGAGCCTATCTTTTCCTTTCTCCACCACTCAGCCCTCTCTCCTGCTGCTCACCCCCGCCCCACCCCTTAATCCCAGTGATTACTTTCCTTTCCATTCAGCAGGTACTCTTCCCTGGGCCAACTTGGTGTCCATCCTGGAAGAGAAGAATGGAGCGGATCCAGAGCTGTTAGTGTACACGGTCACTCTCATTAACAAGGTATGAAAATGGGACCAGGTGCCAACAATGGACCCTTGACCCATGCTCCCCACACATCAACCTCAGCCTTGGCTTCCTGTCTCCCCCTTGCAGACTCTGGCGGCACTCCCGGACCAGGACTCCTTCTATGACGTGACAGATGCCCTGGAGCAGCAGGGAATGGAAGCACTGGTCCAACGCCTCTTGGGCACTGCTGGCACCGATGTTGACTTGCGAACACAGCTCATGCTCTACGAGGTGTGCCAGGAGGGAGAGGTGCTGTTCCCAAGTACCTGTCCCATTCATTGGCTCAGCTGCTTGCTCACGTCTTGACCACCTCCATTAGAGTGCCCTTCGGTTAGAGGATGGAGACATGGAAGAGGCTGCAGCTGCTGCAGCTGCAGGTGGCCGACGAGAGCGACGAAAGCCATCCTCAGAGGAGGGCAAAAGGAGCCGAAGATCACTAGAGGGTGGAGGCTGTCCCATCCGTGCCACAGAACCTGGGTAAGTACATGGCCTGGGTATGTGTGAAGGGGTGAGTCTGCCGGGGGTGACTGTTAACAACAGGTCCTGCCTCTAGCTCTGCAGGCCCTGCCTCACCAGTAGGCTCCACTTCCTTCACTGGCCCCACCCTGCTGACAAGTCCAACCCTCAGCCCCACTGGCCCAGCCTCTGGCCTCCATACCTCAGTGAACCTATTTCCCAACATTTCTGTGGGTCCCTCAGTGGACAGTTCCTGTGAGAGAAGTATCTACAAGTAAGTAGGGAACTCGAGCCCCAACCCCCAAGTCCTATCTCCAACTGTTCCTTCACTTTGCGCCCCTCCATGGGCTCTCAGCCTCCTCTGCCCAAACGCGTGCTTTCTCTTTCTTTTCAGACTTCACCAAACTGCTCCTGTTTGGTAAGTGACCGCTGGATGGTGAGGATTGGCTCTGACTGGACCTCCTCCTTCTGCGGCTTCTCTTTTATTTCTTTCCAGTGTTCCACCTCACCTGCCTTGGCCTCTTGTCATGTCTCCCACTTCACTTTCTGCCCTTCTTTTCTGCTCTGTCTTTGACTGCATCTTGTCCTTGTCCAACTTCCTGTCTGTTTCTACCACTTCCAATATGTCCTGCCACCCCTCGCCCTCTTCCTACTACTGTGGGTGGGAAGGAACTGCAACACTACTGTCCAGCTCTGTATGGGTACAGCAAGTGGGCCTCGGAATGGAGTTGGCAAAATAGTTACCATGTCTTCCTCTCATCCCCTACCCAGCGCCCCTGAGAGCCCACCTGTCCCCCAGTCCCTTACTGGGCAGGCCAGGCTAGAGTAAGTACAGAGGCCAGTCTGCCCGGCCTGCCACGTGCTCGGGGCTTCAGCATTGCTTGCCCATCAGCAGTTCATGTAGCCCCACTAGGATTCTCGAGACTCCCTTTTTCCAGACCTATGCCTCCTTAGTAACCCAAAGACTTAAGCACTGGGAGCAGTTCACCGGGATCATAGTGGTCCTTATGCTTCAGTAGTAATACCTGAGTAGCCTAGACCAGGGGTGTGGATGTGGACAAAGAGCTTGTGGATGAGTTTGGAGAGGTATTTAAAGTGAGGTGTAGGCAGTGGAGGAACCTATAGCTGAGGGAAGGTCAGGGACTGAACTAACAGGCTAGAGGGACTGGAAAGGAAACACTGGAGACAGGTGTGGTGGGACACACCTTACAAACCCCTCACATGGAGGTGGGGACAAGGAGGATCAGCAGTTCAAGGTCATCTTCAGCTATGTAGTGAGTTTGGGGCTAATCTGGCCTATATAAAACTCTGTCTTGCCGGGCGGTGGTGGCGCACGCCTTTAATCCCAGCACTTGGGAGGCAGAGGCAGGCGGATCTTTGTAAGTTCGAGGCCAGCCTGGTCTACAAAGCGAGTCCAGGACAACCAGAGCTGTTAAACAGAGAAACCCTGTCTCGAAAAACCAAAAACAAAACAAAACAAAAAAACTCTGTCTCAAGAAAATGGGGGAATGAGGAAAAGAGAGGGAAGAAGAAAAGGAAAGGAAGACAATAGACTGCACGCTTTATTTCAACACAAACTGAGTACATGCTGTTTAACAGGCCTTTTTCTTAGGCATAACTCTCAAAAGCAGATAGACATGAAGAAGTCTGTTGTGCCTGTTGGGACAACTGTCTCCTTTCCTTACTCTTAGGGTCTTATCTAGACTCAGGAGATTGAACATAGATACCAGCAAGGTTGCAAGTTAGATGTCAAGTAAAACTTCTGTACTTTGACCAAAAATGCTGAGTTGGGAGCTGGGCGTGGTTGCGCACGCCTTTAATCCCAGCACTTGGGAGGCAGAGGCAGGCGGATCTCTGTGAGTTCGAGGCCAGCCTGGTCTACAAAGCAAGTCCAGGACAGCCAGGGCTGTTACACAGAGGAACCCTGTCTCGGAAAAAAAAAAAATGCTGAGTTGGTTGTAACTCCCTGGATGTGGAGGACCGAATGGGGCTGGGCCTTGGTGGGGTGGCATAGTTATGCCTAGTGCATGGACTGTTCCCTGTGCCTGTGTGTGCTTGCAACTGAGTGCAATGCCCAGCAGCTCAGCAAGGCATGTGTACCACCCTGGGCTGGACTTGGGTCAGACACCATCAGTGACAAGTACCTCTCCTCAGAGCCAGATTCCTGGAGAATGTGGCAGCAGCAGAGACAGAGAAGCAGGCTGCTCTGGCCCAGGGCCGGGCAGAGACGCTGGCTGGGGCCACAGTGGATGAGACTGATGGATCATCAGGTGGGTAGATGGTCAGGCAGAATTCAATTATCCAACTGTACTGTTTTCTTTGTAAGATAAACAAGCAAACCAACCCTGGGGCCTGGAGTGGTGGCTCCATCAGCAGTTAAGAGAGCTTGTTGCTCTCACAGAGGATCTGCATTTGATTCCCAGCACTCACATGGTAGTTCACACCCATCTATAACTCTAGTTTCAGGGAATCCTATGCTGCCTTCTTAATATTTTTTTGAGACCAGGTTTTTCTATGTAGCCCTAGTTGTCCTGGAACTCTCTTTGTAGACCAGACTGGCCCCAAACTCAGAGATCTGCCTGCCTCTGGCTCCTGAGTGCTGGGATTAAAGATGTGAGCCACCATGTCTGTTACTTTTTTTTGTTGTTTGTTTGTTTTTCAAGACAGGGTTTCTCTGTGTATGTAACAGCCCTGGCTGTCCTGGACTTGCTTTGTAGCCCAGGCTGGCCTCGAACTCACAGAGATCCGCCTGCCTCTGCCTCCCAAGTGCTGGGATTAAAGGCATGCACCACCACGCCCGGCTCTTTTTTTTTTTTGGAGATAGGGTTTCTCTGTGTAGCCTTGGCTGTCCTGGAACTTGCTCTGTAGACCCAGCTGGCCTTGAACTCATATTTTCCTACCTCTGCCTCCCAAGTGCTGGGATTAAAGGTGTGTGCTACTACCACCTGGCACATAAAATGTTTTTAAAAATATACTAACAAGCGGGGCGGTGGTGGCGCACGCCTTTAATCCCAGCACTTGGGAGGCAGAGGCAGGCGGATCTTTGTGAGTTCGAGGCCAGCCTGGTCTACAAAGCGAGTCCAGGACAGCCAGAGATATTCAGAGAAACCCTGTCTCGAAAAAACCAAAAAAATATATATATATATACTAACAAAACAAAACAACCCACCAAACCCCTTTTATTTGTGTGAGTGAGAGTGTATGCTGCATGTTTATGGGTATTCATAGGAGGCAGAAGAGAGCATCGGAGCCCTGAAATTGAGGTTATGGGTGCTTGGTTGTAAACCACCCAGCCTTAAATGCTGGGAACTGAACTCAGGGTCTTCACTGTTGAGCTGTCCAACTCTCCACCATTACCCCAATCTCTACCATCTTGTTGCTTTCTTGCCCTACAGAAAGAATATGGCTGACAGTTACTTACTTTTTGCTAGGCACCAGGGAACTATGGGACTCCCCAGAGCCAGCCTCTGCACCCAGAACACCTCAGAGCCCTGTTCCACGAATGCTGCTCCGCACCCAGCGGAGTCTTGAGCCAGAGCCCAAGGAACCAGTGTCACCACCAAGCCCCAAGGCTGAGCCTATCCAGGAGCATCCAACTCGTGTACCCAAGCTCCGCATTGGGGACTTGGACTTCTCAGATCTTGGGGAGGATGAAGACCAGGACACGTTAAATGTGGAATCTGTGGGGGCTGGAAAAGTGTTCCCATTCCTACCACCTCCATCATCCCCACACTCTGGGGGTCCCCCACCTCCCCCACCCATCACAGGCTCCTGCCCACCACCTCCACCCCCACCTCCCCCACCCATCATAGGCTCCTGCCCACCACCTCCACCCCTGGCTGCTCCTTTTCCCAACTCAGCACTTCATGGCCCAAGCCTCCCCACCAAAAGGAAGACAGTAAAACTTTTCTGGCGGGAACTAAAGCTGGCTGGGGCCCCTGGGTGCTCTAGAAGCTGCTTTGGTCCTTGTCCTACCCTGTGGGCCTCTCTGGAACCTGTCTCAGTGGACACAGCCCGGCTGGAACACCTATTTGAGTCTCGAGCCAAGGATGTGCTACCCACCAAGGTAAATGGACTTGAAGGGCAGGAATTGGGAGATCAGGGAGCTGAGTTATTGGAGCTAGTTCCTTATTTCCCACATGGGGAAATGGCAAAGAGAAAATTTGTTGAGGCTCTCTAGGATTCAGCAGAGCCCTCATTAGAAAAATAAGTTTATTCTCAGGCTTTACATCTCTCTTTTTGTTTTGTTTTTTGGGACAGGGTTTCTCTGTATAGTCCTAGCTGTCCTGGACTTACTTTGTAGACCAGACTGGCCTTGAACTCACAGAGATCAGCCTGCCTCTGCCTCCCGAGTGCCAGGATTAAAGCTGTGTGCCACCACGCCTGGCAATTACAGACAGCTGTGAACTGCCATATGGGTGCTGGGATTTGAACTCAGGTCCTTTGGAAGAGCAGTCAGTGCTCTTAACCCCTGAGCCATCTCTCCAGCCCAGCTTTACATCTCTTATCTCCAGTTGTAGAGTTTTGGTTTTATTTTGTTTTGTTTTTTAGGTTTTCAAGATGGGGTTTCTTTGTGTAGCCCTGGCTATCCTGGAACTCTGTAGACCAGGCTGGCCTTGAACTCACAGTGATCCACCTGCCTCTGCCTCCTGAGTGCTAGGATTAAAGACCTGTGCCACCACACCCAGCTTTGTGGTGGGTGGTTTCAAGACAGGGTTTCTTTGTGTAGTTTAGCTGTCCTGGAACTAGCTCTTTAGACCAGGCTGGCCTCAAACTCACAGATCCTCCTGCCTCTGCCTCCTCAGTGCTGGAATTAAAGGCCTGTGCCACTATGCAGGCTTAAAGTACCCTCTTAAAACTGATAACCCATCTAGTTCCTTCCCCTTCTTAAACTGCCATTCTCCCAACCTTGCAGAAAGCTGGTGAGGGCCGCCGGACAATGACCACAGTGCTGGACCCCAAGCGCAGCAATGCCATCAACATTGGCCTAACCACTTTGCCACCTGTGCATGTCATCAAGGCTGCCCTGCTCAACTTTGATGAATTTGCTGTCAGCAAGGATGGCATTGAGGTGGGACTACCCTAAGGATAAGAGGAGGGAAGGAGGAGTGCTGGCTCTTTCCTTTGGTCAGTACAACTTTCCAGTCCTTCTGGTGGTGCACATAGATGCGGCATTTCTATAGAGCATTCTCCCAAACCTGGAGGTCCCCTAGAAGGTCTAGGGAGGGGTAAGAGACAATGTCTTAGGCCTCAGGTCAGTACTGAAGGCCTTTGTGGGGCGGTGGCTGCATCTTCAGAAACTGCTGACCATGATGCCCACCGAGGAAGAGCAGCAGAAGATCGAGGAAGCCCAGTTGGCCAACCCTGATGTACCCCTGGGCCCAGCTGAGAATTTCCTGATGACTCTTGCTTCCATTGGTGGCCTGGCTGCACGCCTACAACTCTGGGCTTTCAAACTGGACTATGACAGCATGGAGCGGGTACCTGGGTCATGAAGTGGGATAGGGTGGTACAAACAGGTAAGTAATGACCATGTAGCCTAACGTCTCCTTGTCCCTCACACCAGGAAATTGCAGAGCCATTATTTGATCTGAAAGTAGGCATGGAACAGCTGGTGCACAATGCTACTTTCCGTTGCATTCTGGCTACCCTTTTGGCTGTGGGCAACTTCCTCAATGGGTCCCAGGTAAGTGAAAGCCCTTGGGGACTGGTGGTCTCTGGCCCCTGGAACCAGCTAGGATCAGACTGAGACAGAATCCTTTCAGAGCAGTGGCTTTGAGCTGAGCTACTTGGAGAAGGTGTCAGAAGTGAAGGACACGGTGCGCCGGCAGTCACTGCTGTACCATCTCTGTTCCCTGGTGCTCCAGACCCGACCTGATTCCTCTGACCTCTACTCAGAAATTCCTGCCCTTACCCGCTGTGCCAAGGTTAGTACCAGGCTGAAGTACAATGGGGCACTGCTTCGTAGGGTGACTCCTTCTCCTCCTCTTACCTATTTAGGCTGCTGTGTCAGGGCTTACTGAGGCCGTAGATATTTGAGCTGTACCCTTTGCCAGTGAACTTTATTGGCTTAAACACAACCAGTCAGTTCTTTGGGCCTATACCATTTCCTCCAAGAAACCTTTTCTGTTCTTTCTTGGAGCAATTGAACTGGTGTGTCTCTTGTATTAAACTATAAACTTTTTGATTTGTTTGGTGATGCAGGGGCCTGAATCCAGGGTCTTGTGCATTGAAAGCATACATTCTACCACTGAGCTATATCCCCTGCCCACTTTTTACTTTCTGAGGCAGGATCTAAGTTGCCCAGGCCTACATTGAACAAACACTGTAGCCCATACTATCCAGCCCGGACCTAGGGGCACAGCTGAGCCGTGGCCTCTTCAAAAGCTCACAAGTGTGGCAGTGCTAACCTATGTAGCATTCAGGCCTCAAGTAGTGACTTATATATAGGACAGTTGTGTATCCTTTTGCTTTTTAGGTGGACTTTGAGCAGCTGACTGAGAACCTAGGGCAGTTGGAGTGCCGGAGCCGGGCAGCTGAGGACAACCTTCGGAGCTTGGCAAAACATGAGCTAGCTCCAGCTCTGCGTGCCCGCCTCACCCACTTCCTGGCACAATGTACCCGCCGGGTAGCCATGCTAAGGGTAGTACACCGCCGAGTCTGCAACAGGTAGGGCCACAAGCCAGAGAGAGGTAGGATTGCCACCACCATCCTTTAAACACCAGGCAGGACTTGCTATCCAATCTCCCATTCCTTCCCACCTACCTAGGTTCCATGCCTTCCTGCTCTACCTGGGATACACTGCGCAGGCAGCCCAGGAAGTACGCATCATGCAGTTCTGTCACACACTGAGAGAGTTCGCACTTGAGTATCGAACTTGTCGGGAACGAGTACTACAGCAACAGCAGAAGCGGGCTACATACCGAGAGCGCAACAAGACCCGGGGTCGCATGATCACTGAGGTGAGTACCCCCTTCCAGGTCTTACCTGCCACCCCATGATTCCTTTTCCTTGCTCCTAACCAGCCTTTCCCTGTTTAGACAGAGAAATTCTCAGGTGTGGCTGGGGAGGCTCCCAGTAACCCGTCTGTCCCAGTGGCTGTGGGCAGTGGGCCAGGTCGGGGTGACGCTGACAGTCATGCCAGTATGAAAAGCCTGCTTACCAGCAGGCCAGAAGACACCGTACACAGCCGACGTAGCAGAGGTAGGACTTACAGCTGCTGCTAGGTGAATGTGTTCTTTTTTTTTTTAACTTTTACTTAATGTTCATTGGCATTTTGCCTGCATATATGTCTGTGTGTGGGTATCAGAAGCCCTGGAACTGTAGTTAGACAGGTGTGAGCTGCTATGTGGGTGCTGGGAATTGAACCTGTGTTCTCCAGAAGAGCAGTCAGTGCTCTTAACCGCTGAGCCATCTCTCCAGCCCGGTTTCCCTCTCCTGTCCTTTAGGGATGGTCCAGAGCAGTTCCCCTGCCACACACACAGCAGTGGGGCCCTCCGCTGCATCCCCTGAGGAGACTTCAGGCCCCAGTTTACCCACTGACACATCAGATGAGATAATGGACCTGCTGGTGCAGTCAGTTACCAAGAGCAGTCCTAGAGCCCTAGCTGCTCGGGAAAGGAAGCGCTCTCGTGGCAACAGGAAGTCACGTGAGTATGCCCTTACAAGCCCACTGATTGCTCTTCTTACCCCCCTAACACCCCACCCCCTACCCCAAAACCTGCTCTGTCCCTGCAGTTAGACGGACACTGAAGAGTGGGCTTGGAGATGACCTGGTGCAGGCACTGGGACTAAGCAAAGCTCCTGGCCTGGAGGTGTGAGCGTGCTACCACATCAGTACAAGAGACTGAGCACAAAAGGGGGCCCAGGCAGAAACCTGGTTTCAGAAGCTTGTGCCCAGGAACCAGTATTGTGAGCAGTATTAGATGTGTGTGTGTGTACTGTGTGTGTACATGCACATGTTTAGCATGTGTGAGTTCCTTATTTGGAACAAAATAAAGTTTACCTAGCTAATCCAAGAGACTTTTTCCTCTTTCAAGATCTTTGCCTAGCTGAGCCAAGAATGGCATAGCATAGGACTAATTCTTCCTACTTTGTGCATTATTATCCACACAGCCATTAGCCACATCTGAAACTATTTATTTAGTAATCCTGTATTTCAGGCTGCTTTTGGCCCTTCAACTAGGCCCTCACTGCTCCAGGCATGGGACCGTGCAGCCTAACAGCCAATCAGCGCCCAGCAGCCTATGGCCACGGTGATAGTGGCTATAACCGCTTCATCTGCCGCCGCTCCTGTCGGCGTTGTCGTTTTTCATTGAGCTCTGGTGCTGGGGCTCCACTGTCTGCTGTGAACCACGGGCCCAGAACATTTACCCACAAGAGGTAAAGGGCCCGGCCTGGAGCCTAGGAAAGAAAAGGTCCCTTGAAACCATTTGCAAAGACTGGCAAAAAAAAGGGGGGGGAGGGTTAGGTACTCTTACTTAGGAGGCCCAGCCGCCCAGCCCTCCAGCCCACGTACCAGGAGCCAGAAGGACCAGATGTAGAGGGAAAAGCAGCTGAGCACCTGGACAATGGCTGTCAGAAGGATCACATCCTTAAGGTGCCTGTGGATAGAGGGGAGGCTGCCAAGGATAGTAGATTGGCCCTAGTTCTGCCCCTTCCATACTGTTCAGGTTCAAAGTGCTCGTGAGTCTTGGGCTGTGTGGGCCCCAGCGCCCCAGCTCTGGGGCCGCTCACCTGGGCTGGCGATGGGGGACACTCACTCTGCCATGCCCTGCTCCATGTTGAGGTCCATGCCACCATCCATCAAGGACCCATCCTCAGAGAAGGATGCCCGAGCCATCGAGCTCATAGAGTGATAACTGGCCCCATATACTGCCAAACTAAAGGCCAGGGCCATCTGTAGAACAAGAAAATGTGTAAAAAGACTAGCCACTGACCTTGTACACTCACTTTCCAGGATGGGGATACTCACCCAGGCCCAAAATGAGGCAGATGAATAGAAGAAAACCAAGGTCACAAGGCAGTATATGGCCTGGAAACAAACACAAGTTCAGGTTGGGGTTGAAAGCTATCCACAAATTATGGGCTTTCCTTAACCCTGACCAAGAATTGGGCCAGACTAGGAGGAAGAAACCAGGTAGTGGAAGGTTCTGCTTCCTGAGTCAGACAACTCTCATACCCACGTCAGTTCAGGAAAAGCAGCCTTCGTATATAACATCAAGATAGTCAAACTCAGCTGGGACTCATTGCTTCATTTTTTTGTTGTTTTGCTTCCCCCTTCATTTCTTTTTCTTTCTGTTTTGTTTTGAGACAGGGTTTCTCTGTGTAGCCCTTCCTGGACTCCCTTTGTAGACCAGGCTGGCCTCGAACTCAAAGATCCCCAACCTCTGCCTCCCAAGTGCTGGCATTAAAGGCAAGGTGGGCACCACCATGCCCGACCACCCCCTTTCTAGTTCATACTTCTTCTGTGGCTGGCTACTTTTTTTGTTTGTTTGGTGGTGTTTTTGGTTGTTTTGAGACAGGGTTTCTCTTTCTCTGTGTATTCCTGACTGTCTTAGATTCACTATGTAGATCAGGCTGGCCTTGAACTCACAGAGTTCTGTCTCTGACTCCTGAGTGCTGGGATTAAAGGTATGTGCCATCATGCCTGGTGCCTGGCTACCTTAAAAAAATGTTTTAAAATGTATTTTATGGTTTTGAGTGTTTTGCCTACATGTATGTATTTGCACCATGTGTCTGCCTGTGTGCCTGGTACCACAGATGTCAGAAGAGGGCATTGGATTCCCTGGATCAGATGGTTGTGAGCTACCTATGGGTGCTGGGAATGGAACCAAGGCCCCCTGCAAGAGCAATAAGTGCTCTTAACCACTCAGTCCCTGGATACTTTGGAGCAGTAGGTGTTTGCTGGTGGTGCTTGTGGCCAAACCTAGGCAAGGGCTCTACCAATGAGCTATACTTTCTGTTCTCCGTTCTTTCTTCTTGGGACTTGAGTCTTGCTGTATTGCTCAGGTTATCCTTGAACACTCTGACCTCAGACTTCCAAGTAGCTAGAAGTGGTTATATACACTATGGCAGGTTTCTCTTATTCCCCCACCCATTCTTTTTTCTTTTCTTTCTTTTGTTTTTCGAGACAGGGTTTCTCTGTGTAACAGCTCTGGCTGTCCTGGACTCACTTTGTAGACTAGGCTGGCCTTGAACTCACAGAGATCCGCCTGCCTCTGCCTCCCAAGTGCTGGGATTAAAGGCGTGCGCCACCACCGCCCGGCTTCTTTTTTTTTTTTAAGATAGGATTTCTATGTAGCCCAAAGCAAACTTCAAATTTCCCTCCTTCTGCCTCAGCCCCCCTAGTGCAGGGAATACAGGCTTGAGACTCCATGCCTGCCTTCTCATTTCTTTACAACGTTCTTTTTTGGAGCCTTGGCTGTCAGTGACCCTACTCCTAAACATATAAGTATGAGAAGGCACAGAAAACACGAGGCAGGAAACTTACATTGGCTCCCAGTATGATCCGAAGGTAAAACTTAAGAGTTTCTTTGTTCTCTTCAAATATCTGCTTCTTCCCTCTTGTACCCACTTTGCCTTTGGGCTGCAGAAGGATGATGAGATGCTGTCAGCTTTTTTTGCCTTGATCCTCATCACTTCCCGTACCAGCATGGTTACCTGAGGAGCTTTATCTGCGCAGCAAAGTTCTTATCGTGTTTTGTCAAACCTAGCAATCCCTAAGATGCCTACCGCTCCTCTAGTCCATGCTCCCCCTATGGTTAGGACACCATCTTTACAGTACCCCCAGCTATGATCGCCTAATACTCGCACCGAAACAATCTAAACTACGTTAGTATTTTCTTTGGCTCTCCTGGTTAAGGTTCAACTTTGGTCTGAAGACCTTTTCGGGGAAACTCCACTGGAACTTAATAGCATCCCTCTCCAGCCTCTGGAAGGAGTAGTTCAGATCTGGAACTGAAAACTATCCCCTGTCCCCAGCCTCCAACACTAGTTTTGGTATAGTCCTGTACGGCCACTCTTCCCCGTATCCCGTTCACTCTAGCATAGTCCACTTAGGATAGCGCCCCTCTCTGGCCCAGTGCCTTACTCCTTCAATGTCCTTCGTGTTTTCACTTTCCCGATACCGGGAAAGCTTTGCCTGTGTGGATCCCGCCCTACCCCTTACCGCCATGGTGCGAAGCAAATAATCCTGCCACAGAAACAAGGGCGAGAAACTGGAACTGCAGTCAGTAGACACCACATCGGCCGACCATGCACTTCCGGTACAGACCAAAATCGTCAGGATTCTGAACGGAAGTGGGTTCATTTCCTTCCCAGGCCCCGCCCTTGAGACAGTGGGACTACACTTCCCAGAAAGCCTTGCGCGGGGGCGGAGACGGCAGAGATGCGATGGCGGACTCGCTGCCCCTGGAGGTGAGAGGAAGCGGTCCTTAGGCTTGGGTCAGGGACAGGCCCCGCCTTCGGGGTCCTGAGTTTTGGGGAAAGGCTGTCTGACAGCTCGCCCGGCACCTCCCGTCAGGCGGAAACGAGCCGCTCGGCAGATCCCAGGAACTGCAAACTCTGGGTAACGGTCCGCTTTGGGGCCATTTAGACCCCTTCGGTGGCGGGATACCATCCTCACCTTTCCCTATTGGCCCCAAGAAGATGGCTGCTCTGTCACCTCAGCGAGGATAGACTTTTCTGCCCATCCCCTTTCCTTGAGATGGCCGTTCCCTCTCCCTCAGTTCTAGAAGATGTCCGCTCCACCATCCCTAAAGGGTAATCAGTTTTATCCTTTTTAGCCCCTTGGAATGGTCGCTCCATTTCCTCCGCCCCTCCCCCACCGTCCTCGCAGTTGGAAATAGACTGCTCCTTCCCCATCAGTTCTGGGGACAGTACCCGAGGTCCTTGATCTAAGACAGGCCTGCTTCTCTCCCTAGACTAGTGATGGCTGCCCCTGTATTATTCACCCCATGCTATGTTTGTTCCTTTAGCCAGAGACAAGACTGTTCTGCCTTCATGGACAAGGTGAAATAGATACAGGCTTTGTGTCTCATACCTGTTTTAAAATGGCTTCGATATCCGTTTTGTCCTGAGGGTTGGCCA
This sequence comes from Lophiomys imhausi, assembly GCA_907164525.1. NCBI lineage: Eukaryota > Metazoa > Chordata > Mammalia > Rodentia > Muridae > Lophiomys > Lophiomys imhausi. The sequence goes on along the minus strand of CAJQZJ010000896.1, from coordinate 1,293,207 downwards.
CCCCCTCTCATTGTACAAGAAAGTCAGGCCCATTCCCATGAGTACTGGAATGCACCCTCTCATAGTGCTGTAATGATATCGTATTTCCTTTTGGCCCCAGAGGTTATTCATTCATCCCTGTAAATCCAATGGGTGACCAGTAGTAGTCCCTTGGTGTGGTTTCATGGGATGACCACTCCACCCTTATCTCTACCTCCTTTAATGCAAAAAAGGCTATTCCTTAATTTTGGTTAGTTTTGGTGGAGAACTATTTGAATATAGGACCCCGTAGACAATTGGTAGTACTAGACTAATGCTTGGTTAATATGACAACTTAAAGCTATCAAATTGTTGGCTATTCTTGTACAAGTAAACAGAAAATCAAAAGTCATGGAGAATCCAGAAATAGGGCAGTTAGCATGGTAAAGGCCTAGAAAACATTGTCAAAGGACTTGATGAGGGAAGATTCTAGAGAAAGAACAGTTAATAGGAACTGTTCCTGACCTCCTCAGAGGTCCTTTTTTCAGTCCCAGATAGAGCCACCAACCTCACCATCTATAGACTCATAGTCTCCCAAACTTGCTGTGTCGTCCTACCTTAACAGCTGGCTGAGAAAACAAGCTGATAATGGAGAAGATGGGAAAAGAATAGGGGGTCCCAAAGCCAGGCGCCATGGCTCACACTCACAATTTTGTTACATGGGACATAGTTCTAGCTAAGGCAAGGGAATGGCCATGCCAGATGGAAGCCAGTCTGAGTACATAGTGAGTTTCAGAACAGCTTAGGCTACATAGCAAAACCCTGTCTAAATGAAAAAAAGGAGTTCTAGATCTACAGAAAATACTATGTTTTGTAACTTCTCATAAGAACCTATTTAAGTCTCACTACGGTTGCCATTTCTCAGACAAGAAAAACAAGCCTCAAGTCAGCTAACCAAGTAGGAACTTGGACTAGTCTTGTCTGGCCCCAATTCCAAATTCTACCAAACTCTGAATGAATTTTGATTATTACTTGGTACAAGCATGTACTCAGAAGTAGCCCCTGTTAGGTTCATACTCAGGAGGCACGCTTCTAGGCTGGGGAAGGGAAGTAAATACTTCTTGAAGGTCTGGATCCAAGATGTACTGATGCCCTCAGACCCAGAGGGGCAAGTTCTAAAGGCCTTCCAGTTCTAACAGCTCTCAAACACCTTATCTTTTTCCTCAGATGCTCACTTATATCCTGAGCTTCCTTCCTCTGTCAGATCAGAAAGAGGCCTCCCTCGTGAATCGGGCTTGGTATTGTGCAGCCCAGAATGCCCTTTGGGAGGTAAGGTACCCAACTCACTTGGTCCATTCTGAGTTGTCCCTTACTTAAACTTGCTCATGGCCCTGTTTATACATCAACTATCCATCCATCCATATATACTCATACATTCATCTATACTAGTCTTGGGATACAGAGCTTGGTGTATACAAGTGAATAAAAGCTAGTCCCCTTAAGGAGCACATTGTCCAATGAAGGAAAAGAAACAATGATTGTGATACTGCGTGTTCAATATCATAGCACTCAATAAAAGAGTGAAACAAAGATAAAGGCATTAAAATGAGATCATCCAGTAGCATCAGGGAAGCTTAAGAAAATAGGGTGAGAGAGAATATATGTTGGTCTTTCCAGAACTTGCATCAGGGTGCGGAAGTTCTGAAACAGTCACACAAGTTCCAAATAACTGGATTGAGTTTTGTGTGTGGTAGGTGAGGAGACTAGAATGTGGTCAGGACTGCAAGGTGGCAGATGTGCTAGGCAACAAACTGCGCTTTCTTCCAGTTACTACTGTGGGGCCTTTAAGAAATGGTAAGGCAGCCAAAGGACAGTGTGATCTGTGTTTTAGAATTTCCCTGTGCAGAATGGACTAGAGGAGTGAGACTGATTATGTGCTGGCAACCCAGCCAGGAGGGGAACACAGATACCTGTATTATTTAAAAGGCAAGCAATGATTTTGTGATAATTATCAGTGAAGTTATTTGGGGGTGGGCAGGGTTTCTCTGTGTAATAGGCCTGGCTGTCCTGGACTCAACTCTGTAGACCAGGCTGGCCTTGAACTCACAGAGATCTGCCTGCCTCTGCTTCCCAAGTGCTGGGATTAAAGATGTGCACCACCACGCCTGGCCTATTTTATTTTATTTTTTTTATTCTCATTAGGTATTTGTGTTCTTTATCCTCTTAACTGGTAGGGTCTTAGTAATTTGCTTGCCTGTTTGTATGAACTTTATACCTTAAAGATTAATTCCTTAGCTGGGCATGGTGGTCACACCTTTGATCCCAGCACTCAGGAGGCAGAGGCAGGTGGATCTCTGTGAGTTCAAGGCTAGCGTAAACCTGGTCTGCGAAACAAGTCCAGGACAGCCAGGACTACACAGAGAAACACTGTCTTGAAAAACCAAAAGAAAAGAAAAAAATCAACACACAACAAAAGATTAATTCTTTATATATTTGTTAAAATATATTCCTGTTTGCTCTTTCATTTTATTTGTAGATAGCTGTTTTTATTTATGAGATACAGAAATTAAGCTTCTGTGTTGTTAATTCTTTTATTCTTCATTGGTTATTTAAAGATTCCTTGCCCTCCAGAGATTTCATCAATGCATACTCATATTTTTATTCTTTTAAAAACTACGACTGATTTTTAGAGTAGTGATTTGCCCAACAAAAATAAAGTTTCTGTCTTATGGTTTTAATGTTTTGCTTTATTTTTTAATTTAATTTTTTCTTTTGGACAGGGTCTCACAATTTAGCCCAGGTTAACCATGAACTCAGCAATCTACCAGTCTTAGCCTTCTAAGTGTTTAGATTATAGGCATGAGCCACCACACCCATTGGCTTTTACTTTTATTGGTGAGAATTATGTTTTATTCATGAAAGTTATTTTAGTTTATATGATAACATATGAAGCTGACCTGTTGGTTTTCAAATAGCTCCTACGTAACTTCTAACTAATCTTCCCTGTTGGGTTGGAAACCTCCTCTGTCAAGTGTATATACATAAATAGAGCCTGTTGTTGGATTGTCTGTGTCTCCTTGGTCTTAATGTCTAAAGGAATTTTACTTTGGACTTGTTGAAAAATTAAAATGTGAGATATCCAGATGGCAAGATTCAGTTGAAAACTGAATGTCTGTGAATATTGAATTGAATTGAATGTCTCTTGAATACCAGATGGCAAGATTCAGTTGAAAACTGAATGTCTGTGAATATTGAATTGAATTGAATGTCTCTTGAATACCTTCAATGGAAAGGTTTGGGTAATAAATATAATCTCAGGTGTATTTAAAGAATGAGCAGTACAGGGAGTGTAGCTCAGTGGTAGAGTACTTGACTAGAACGTATAATGCCCTAGGTTTGATCCCCAAAACTGGAGGGAAAAAATGAATGGAAGAAAAGCCCCAAATCTTTTTGTGGTAACTCCAGCCAGGGAAAAGTGTATAGAACAGAGGAATGGCAGACCAAGACTAGGGAGCACCTAAAACATCAAATGGATAATTAATGAAGTAAAACCCCATAAAGAAATTGGCAAAATAAAGAGCAGACAGTGATCAAGATAATGCTATCCTGTTGAGTGTCGTAGCACATGCCTGTAATCCCAGCACTTGAAAGGAGAGGCAGGAAGGTCAGGAACATCAAGGAAATGCAATGGAAGGGACACTGTTGGTGTTAAGCATGAGGGTAACTTGAATCAAGGGAAGTATGAGTGTAGGAGGAGAAGCATGTTTGGGGATAGTTGGTGGATTCAGAATTAGACAGTTTGATTCAGGGTTTCTAGAGAGTTCCTTGAACCAGTTGATCTCTAATATCTGGTTGAGGAAAAAAATATGGATCAGAAAGTAGCTGGGCCAGGCATGGAAGCACATGTCTGTAATCTCAACACTTGGGAGACTCAAGCAGAAAGATTGCAAGTTAGAGTTGAACCTGGGCAAGATTCTGTTTCATAAAACAACAAAAAGAAAAGAAAAAGAAAGGAAGATAGGATTGAAGAGATGGCTCAGTGAAGTGGGTAATATCTCTTTCTCTGAAAGTATGAGGAGCTGAGTTCAAATCCCTAGTACCCACACAATCCACTCCTGTAACCCCAATGCTGTGGTGGGTAGAGACAGGAGGATCCGTGGGCTTTGCTGGCTGCTAGCATAGCCCCAGGTTCCGTGAGAGACCCTGTGGTAAGGGAATGAGATGGAGTGATAGACCAGGATGTGCACTATCTTCCCTGGCTTCCCCACTCACCCTCACTCACTTGTGCACTTAAGTCAGACACACACCACAGAGAGAAAAAGAAAGGTACATTGTCCCATAGGATGAAGTACAGTGTGACAGAGGGCAAAAATTGCACATGTGTATGTATTGTCAGGTAGAACCTACTCATCTATGGTCTGGGTCTTTTGATGACCCTAGTGTGAACAATGAAAAACAGGCTAAAAGTCAAGAGGAGAGCCGAGGGTACACATTGGAGGCAATGACAAAGACAAAGTTAATGGCTATAGCCCTTCCCTAGCAGGTGGCATGGTAAAGAGGGTACTGTGAGAGGTTAAAGAGATGCTCCTACATGGTGGTGACTTGCTGTGGGGGGAGGAGGATCTGTGACTAGGAATCCTGGAATGAGTGATTTTGAAAGGAAGGAGTAAACAGATGAGGCAGAGGGGAACTAAGTGACCAGACAGTGGATTTGAGTGTCTCCTTGTGCTTCTCAGGAAAAAACTGGAAAGAGGACATTTGGAGACATGAGAAAAGGTAGCACTCAGGAGATTGAGGCAGGAGGATTGCTGTGAATACAAGGGCATCTTGGGCTACAGAGTGAATTCAAGACCAGTTTGAACTGCATAGTCAGACCCTGCCACACCCTCCCCCCAACAAAACCCAAAACTACTGTTTGTGGACTCTGAGGAAAGACCAATAGAAAGATAAAAGCAGCGGGATTCAGCCAGGCATGATAGCACACGCCTTTAATCCCAGCACTTGGGAGGCAGAGGCAGGCTGATCTCTGAGTTTGAGACCAGCCTTGCCTACAAAGTGAGTCCAGGACAATCAGGGATACACAGAGAAACCCTGTCTTGAAAAACCAAAAAGCAAACAGAATAAACAAACAACGGGATTCCTGGAGATGAGATGGGGACAGCTCAGCAAGCCAGAAGAAGGGACTGTCTGAGCCAAAAGACGAGGAGTTGGGGGTAGCGTTCTGCTAGGAGCCGGTCAGCAAATAGGGAGGAACTTCCTGATGGTTCTGGTTGCTTTCCAAGAAGGCTAGGTGTAGACTTTTTTGCTCGCATGCTAAGCAGGACAAAATGGTAGGCCTGGCGAGAAGGGAGGCATGGAGAAAGTGGGATAGGGAAGGCCAGGGCTTCCTCAACAGTATGCTGTTATCTCTGGCAGGCTGCAAGTAGGCAGCTGGTTATCTATGGCTAGGCAAGAAGAGAGGGCACAGCAGCAAGAGGGAGGACTGCAAGCCTTCAGGAGAGCGAACTCTCAGAGACCAGCAAGGAATAAGAGGACAGAGGGAGTGGTCAGGCTCTTGGGTAGAGGTGACACGGGATAGGAGAAACACGGAGGGAAAAAAAGAAGGCTAGGATGTGTGGCTAAGATCTTAGCGGCCTCTGTTGAAGGACTGGCACTGCTGCAGCTACTGCATCACATTCACAAAGGACCCCCCCCCCCCGCTAGGCTGAGAACCATGGAAGGCCAAGCTGTAGGAATACAGGCATCTAGGGTCCTGCCCATACGTCACCACTATTGTAACCCAGAGCACAGTCAACAGAGCCTGTCCTCTAAGCCCAGATGTAGGCAGGTTGAACAGGTGGCAATGCCACCAGCCACTGGTACTATGGAAGATAGTAGCCAACTAAGGCAAAGCTGAGACTAAATCTTGCCAAGCCAGACTAGGATACCTGGATTACGTGATTTTGATACCGCCTATTTTCCCCGTCTTGTTCACTTAATCCTAGGTGTATTCCAAATAATGATCAGGGGAAGTCAGTGCCCCAACATGCTCTTAAGTTCTGCCTAGTGCCCTGGAAGTCCTGACTAGCCATCATTGGATTGGTTAATATGGAGCAGTTTGAACTCTTTTTTTTTTTTTTTTTTTTAATACTTGTTTATTTTACATATGTGAGAGTTCTATCTGCATGTACCCCTGCATGCCAGAAGAGGGCATCAGATTCCAGTAGGGTCGTGAGCCACCATATGGTTGCTGGGAATTGAACTCAGGACCTCTGGAAGAGCAGCCAGTGCTCTTAACAGCTGAGCCATCTCTCCAGCCCCTAGTTTGAACTCTTAACCCTGTTGTCCTGTGCAGAGCATTTGATTCCTCCTGAGAGAGACCGTACCTCTGCATATCAGAGCTGTATCTCACTACAGTTTTCTGGAAGGAAAGCAGCACCTTAGCCTTTGGATCCCTGTACCTCACAGATAGAAGCATTTCCTATTAGAGGGCTCGCCAGTCCTCCATCAAGCCTCAAAAAGCAGTTTCTTAGGACCTGGAAAAGGCCAAATTCCAGAACCCAGGAGCCCTGTTTGTACCTGCCCCTCAAAGAAATATATTCTTAAAAGACTGCCCTTTGGCCCCTGTAGTTCCATCCAGCTGACCTGGGAAGAAGGTTGACCATTGTGAAAGGGCTCTAGGTTGCCTGGGATGGTAAGAATAATAGTGGCCAGGGGTCGCTGGGGATGTGACTCGGTTGAGTACTTGGATTCCCAGTATTATATAAAACTAAAGATAGTGATGCATGCCTGTAATCCCAGCATTTGGGAGGTGGAAGCTAATCATAAATTCAAGGTCTTCTGCTGTATAATAGCAAGTTCAAGGATAGCCTGAGCTATATGAGACCTTGTCTCAAAACAAAACTAAACAATAACAACAAATAATCCCATCGGGGGGCTGGGCATGATGGTGCACACCTTTAATCCCAGCACTTGGGAGGCTGAGCTCTGTGAGTTCAAGACCAGCCTGGTCTACAAAGTGAGTTCCAGGATAGCCAGGGATACACAGAGAAACCCTGTCTTGAGCAAAAAACAAAAAACCAACAGGGACTAGGTATGGTCTCAAGTCTCCTCTCTCCCCCCGTAGCTGGAAACCCTCTGGGCCAGACCCTGCCTGTTTATCTTGTGGCTGCCCACTATGGACTGCACCCTGGGGTGATTGCCAGTGCCCTCTCTTGGCTGTTTGTCCACCTTATTCACAGAGAGGTAGTGGGAAATGGCAGAACATTCCTGGCTGCTTAAGCTCCCAGGATGGGAAGGAAACTGCGCACCTTTGTGCTTGTATGTAGCTTGTTAGCACAGAGTAGCTCTTAGGCTCCTAAGCTAATGAGTGGTGGGGGTGGGCGCTGCCTGGGCAACTGAGCTGCGCATAGCTCCTCCAGCTCTGGTTAACTAAGCATTAGACTGACTCACGTGGTGTGCAGGGCTTTTCAGTGGCTAGTCTGCTTTTGCTTTTCTTCTCTTTCCCCAGCCTGGGACTTAGGCCTTTGAGAGTCTCCACTACCCTATATGGAGGGGACCTGTGGTGAGAGTTCCTCTTGCAGGGAACAGAGAAAAACCACAATCTAGAAGTGGGGATCAGGAAGGGGATCCTGGCCAGCTTCTGATTCCTGTGAGAGAGACCAGGAGATGGTCCTTCCCCCGCCCCCTTTTTTTGTTTGTTTGTTTTGTCTTTCGGCTGTCCTGGACTCACTTCGTAGACCAGGCTAGGCTTGAACTCAGAGATCCATCTGTCTCTGCTTTCCTAGTGCTGGGATTAAACGTGTGTGACACCATGCCCAGCAATTAGACAGCTGTGGACTGCCATGTGGGTGTGGGATTTGAACTCAGGTCCTTTGGAAGAGCAGTCAATGAGTGCTCTTAACCTCTGAGCCATCTCTCTCCAGCTCCGCTTTTTTTCCTTTTTTGAGACAGGGTTTCATGTAGCCCAGCCTGGTCTGAGGTTCTTTTTTTTTTTTTTTTTTTTTTTTTTTTTTTTTTTTTTTTTTTTTTTGGTTTTTCGAGACAGGGTTTCTCTGAATATCTCTGGCTGTCCTGGACTCGCTTTGTAGACCAGGCTGGCCTCGAACTCACAAAGATCCGCCTGCCTCTGCCTCCCAAGTGCTGGGATTAAAGGCGTGCGCCACCACCGCCCGGCTGGTCTGAGGTTCTTATGTAGCAAAAAAATGACCTAGAACTTCTGATCCTCCTGCTTCTACCCCTCAAGAACTGGGATTATAAGAATGTATCACCATGCCTTTTTTCTGTAATGCAGGGTTTCGAAACTAGGGCTTTGTGTTAGACAACCAACTACTCTATCTCATTACATCCTCAGCTCCCCCGTTCTTGCCTCTTACTTACCTTCCTTCCCACCACAACAGTCATGTTTCTTCTGAGGAAGAAGCCAGGCTGTTTCCCTCTTACATAGGGACGGGTTGTATGTTGGCTGGGAGGATACTGCCTCTAAAATTGTACAGGATTGCGTGCTGCATGTCAGTGCTGCCCTTTTCATGGCCTGTTGGTGGTGGTTCTGAGGGATACAGAGAACACTGGTGTTTTTGTTGTTGCTGACAAAGGAAGTTTCCTAGAACTCAACTTTCCTGCATCAGAACCATGTTGATGGTAGAACTAATGCCTTCTTATCCACTTTCCTGCTACCTAGGGAGCAGGTAGGGAGATTAGACTAGGTGATTTTTTTTTTTCCCCTGAAGATCCAGTTTGGCCTCACATATGCTAGTTAAGCATTCTACTAGTAAACTGCATCCCCAAGATGATGGATAGGATTTGGAAGTCCACCTGTCTTTTTTTTTATTTTTTTATTTTTGGTTTTCTGAGACAGGGTTTCTCTGTATAGCCTTGGCTGTCCTGGACTCACTCTGTAGACCAGGCTGGCCTCGAACTCACAGAGATCCACCTGCCTCTGCCTCCCGAGTGCTAGGATTAAAGGCGTGCACTACCACATCCAGCTCCAGCTGTCTTCTTTTCTGCTACAGATCTATTCCATGCAAATTATACTGACTTACCCTTAACTCCTTTTGCCTGAGATCAGGGAAGGTTCTGGGAAAACATTTCCCTCAGTTGGATGCTCCCAAACTCCTGTCTGAGCCATCACATTGCCACGTCTTAAACCTGAGCTTGCCTCCTCAGTTATACCCACTCCAGCCATGAGCTCCTCATTCTCTCGCAAGCAAGTGCAGCTTAATGTCCTTGGCTTCTTTGGGGTCTATCCTAGGTCCTGTCCCCTGCAGAAATGTGATATGGGGTGTTCCAGGAGCACCATGTGTTAGAATACACACACACACACACACACACACTCATGTGCACACACACTGACAATCATTGTTGCAAACAATTGTGTGCCTGAGGCACTTGGGCCACCAGGGCACTAGGCCTCAGTGCCGATTCCACTTTTACTCCCGAGTGACCCAATGCTCTGGTACCTGTATCACAAGAAGTTGTGTGACACCTGCTGTGCTTCAGCCTTCCAGGCCTCAGTACTGTTTGTTTCCTCTCTAGAAAGTTGGAGAGGCTAGTTAGTTAGTAAGGCCTAGATCCTGGCTGGGTCAGTGGTTCTTAAGATCTGAGACTCCAAAAGATTGTGATTCAGAATTCTTTGTCTGCCCATCCCATGAAGATGTCACTGGGTCCTATAGGTTATGTCCCTCCTGTACCAAGTTTGCTAGCTCTCCACTCTATCCTTGCCCCTCTCTGGACATCTAGTATTGTCCTTCACTCACCTTCCATCAGGGCCAATAATCATTTCCCTCCAAATCCCAGCATGATTGTCTCCCTACTTCCTACTTTGTTTCTCTTACCAGTTCCCACTTCCTGCCTACACCCTCCTCAACTACATATGACACACACACCAGGGATGGGTGCTCATTGTAGAATGTTTGTCCATGACTGTCTTCAGCCTCTGAGAAATCTAACCTCAGTCCTGCTGCTACCCTGTAGACCAAAGTGTGCTACAACATTCCTGTGGCCTTTGCCTCACTCTCATCTATCAAGAGTTTGGGCCTCAGGGGCATTTCATGCATCAGCTTGACCAATCTGGATGGCTCGGCAGCTTCGCACCAGGTACTGGAGTGTACTGCTTATCACTTAGGCCCGCACCTGGAGAGCCTTTGCCTGGGTGGAGGCAGCCCCACAGAGGCATCCTTCTTGGCCCTGATCCTGGGATGCCCAGTCCTTCGCACCCTTGACCTCAGCGGCTGCAACAGTCTATTTACATCAGGCAATCTGCTGGCTCAGCCTGAGATGGCTCAATGTGTCCGAAAGGCATTGAGTGGCCTCCGTGATCTTAACCTGGCCAGCTTGCGTGACCTGACTGATCTCAGCTTCAACCATCTCAGTGGTTGCTTCCCAAGCCTGGAGCATCTCTCCTTGGCCTACTGCCATCTTACTTTTGAGTTAGGCCCAACCTGGGGCTCCATTAGCCCCCATGTTTCCTCTCCCTCCCAGCTTTCCTTCCACAACTTGCTACAATTCGTCAAGGAGCGAGCTGTTAGTCTGCGTGCCCTAGACCTCAGTGGTACTGGCTTGCCACCTGAGGCTTTACAAGCCCTGGGCCAAGTGACTGGATTGCAGTTGGAGGAGCTGAGTGTGCACAGCTGTAGAGACCTTTCCTCAGAGGCTGTGGCCACCCTGTGCCACCAGCAGCCCCGCCTTACGTCCCTGGACCTTAGTGGCTGCTCAGAACTGACTGACAGGGCACTCTTGGCTGTGAGCCGAGGCCTGCGACACCTGCGGCACTTGAGTCTGAGGAAACTGCAGAGACTGATGCAGGTTGTACAGCCCTGGGTGCCCTGCATGAACTGCAGAGCCTGGACATGGCAGAGTGCTGTCTGTTGAGTGGTCGGGAACTGGCCCAGGTCCTAGGCTCAGTTCGCAGAGCTCCACCTGCACTGACTTCCCTCAGGCTGGCTTACTGCTCTTTACTGAAGGTGAGCTACTTTCCCTCCCTTCTGTTGAGGGCACCTGGGGGAGCTGGATCTATGCCCCAGGGAGAGGCTACCTAGTGTTTGTGTCCCAGGCATAGTGGTTAGAAATGAATTTGGGACATGGTCTGGAAGAGAACAGGAGCTTAGATAGATAATATGGTGGCACATACCTTTACAGTCCTCACTGGTCAGGCTCATGAAGTGATCCTGCATCATATGTGACTTCTGGAAAGAGGAAGTCTACAGAGGAGTGATAGAAATGCTGGGCATGGTGGCACACACCTTTAATCCCAGCACTGGAGGCAGAAGCTGACTGATCTCTGAGTTCAAGGCCAGCCTGGTCTATAAACTGAGTTCCAAGTCATCCAGGGCTACTCAGAGAAATTCCCTCCTACCCCCCCCCCAAAAAAAAAAATAGGTGCTGTATTGTATTGCACCAAAGGTGTTCAGCAGGCAGGGTTTTAGAGTGGTAATGTCACTTGGGAGCTGCAGGGTCACCTCTTAGCTGAAGTCAAGTCCTTCATAGGGCTCAGCATTTCACTAGGGGTGGCATTACTATCTGTCAGTTGGTCCCTCTTGGGTCATTTATCCCTTTAACCAGTTACTATGACAAGAACATTCCAAACTTAAAACCTATCTCAGCTTCATTTCATGGCAAGCACTCCTTCCCTTAACCACTCCTTGGCCACCAGTAGGTCTCTAAGCTACTCTACCAGTCCTTGTGTTCTCATACCTCCACAGCTCCCTCTGTCCATGCCCAGATTCTCTCTGCTTTTAGCTCCTGCTGCCCCAACTTCTCATGGCAGTGGGGGCCCTAACACTTGAGATTCAGATTCCAAAAGAAGCACATCTGTTTGGCTCACCTGTCCACTCCTGCTCCAGTGGACAGTGATAAGTGTTGCCTCAGCCCATCCTTTCAATGGGGCTGAGAATGCAGGCATGGCAGCTGCCTTACAAATGTGTATCTACATTCTTCCTTGTACCACCCACAGTCTTGGCCTTTGTCTTTCAGCAACCCCTTCTAAGGTCTCCCACCCCTCACACTCCACCCACCTTGTGCACTCCAAACTTTCACAACCACCACAGGGACCATATTGCTTCCCTCTCTGGGCCTTCTGGCTCAGAACCTCATTCAGACCCTTGCTGGTGATGCCTGCCAAGCCTGGAGGCACAAGCTGCTGATCGTTCCCTTCTGTCCTCCTAGGATGCCTCAGTGCTCTTCATGATCCCAGCACTGGGCCCAAGCCTCAAGGTACTAGACTTGTCTTCCTGCGTGGCCCTCACTAACCAGACCATGCAGGCCATCTGCACCTACCTTATTCACCTGTCAGTCCTACGGCTGGCTTGGTGCAAGGAGCTCCAGGACTGGGGGCTTTTGGGGCTGAAGGAGCCAAGTGATGTGCTAACTCCCCAGGTATGAATGAGATCCTTAGGGAGGGTGAGGTGACATTGGCCTCAGCTGCCCTTCTGCTCTTCCCTAATCTTTGGCAAAACTTAAGAACCTAAGAAGCAGGGGTTTCTTCCCACAGCTACACCAAAAGGTGGAAAATGAGGCCCCACACCCTCAGAAGCCCAGTTCTGAGCCCCAGGGCCCCTCCCTGCTCATGCTTCAGGCCCTGCAGGAGTTGGACCTCACAGCCTGCAGCAAGCTGACTGATGCCAGTTTGGCCAAGGTGTGAACAAACTCAGGACACTAGGGCAGGTGCTGGGGGATTGGGCCAACCCACTTTGTGCTTGGAGGCCTTTCTCTCTGCTTTCTGGTAGAAGCAAGGAACCTGGAAGGCCCAAGCTTCGAGGCCCAGTGCCGTTCTCTATCCCCACTCTTGTAGGTGCTCCAGTTCCCTCAGCTGAGGCAGTTATCACTGAGCCTGTTACCAGCATTCACAGACATGGGCTTGGTAGCTGTGTCTAAGGGCTGTTCCAGCCTGGAGCGCTTGGCATTGAGTCACTGCAGCCACCTCAGTGACCAGGGATGGGCCCAGGCAGCCAGGTTCTGGCCAAGGCTGCAACACCTCAACCTGTCCAGCTGCAGTCAACTCACAGAGCAGTGAGTGTTTGATGGCATTGCATTGAGCAGATGGTGCCACAATGTGTGGACTGGGCTTGGGTCTCACACTGGGTCAGGCCCTCATTCTGTGGCCTCCTCACAGAACTCTGAATACCATTGGGCAGGCATGCAAGCAGCTTCAAGTGTTGGATGTGGCCATGTGTCCTGGCATCAACATGGCAGCTGTCAGGAGCTTTCAAGCACAGCTGCCTCAGGTGACCTGCATCCAGTCTCGCTTTGTGGGAGGGGCTGACTTGACCCTAACGCTTTGAGGCCAGGTCAGTAACTACCCCTGAAGCTCATCTTCCTTCACCAATATAGCCCTAGCCCAGGCCTCTGGACCTGAGTTTACCCCAGTGCCTCCTGCCTTCCCCTGCTCTTGAACCTTTTCTAAGACTCAGGATGGAACCAATCCAGGATACTTGCACCACCAGTGTACCCACAGATGGCAGCAACTTCTTTCCAGCTACACTTGCTGCCATGGGCCCTCTAAAGGTCAGATCCATAGGTGAGCTGGGCCTGGTGCTGAGGAAGGCCAGACTGCCTCCTGCCAGCCAACTACTCAGACCTTTAAGCCTTCATTCTCCTTGCTCCCCAGGGAGTCTCTTTCAACCCATCTTCATTGTAAAGCCAAACAAGATTAAAAATTCCAGATCTTATGTCTTCCTCTGATGTTCTCAGACTAAAGGAGCCTCCCTTCTCCATCTCAGTTGATCCAAAAAACATCAGATGCCCCTACACTGACTCTAGATACCTGACTCAGTTAGGTCCCGGCTTCCTGCACATGGGAGATTTTGGAGCCCTTACCCAGCATACACACACACCCCACCCCACCCCACCGAGCATTCCCTGCTGCAAAGGCATTGGCCCTAATAGGCCTCCTGGGAGTAACTGTTTACCAGATTCATGTGCTGTCGTGGAGAAGGGTAAGAAATAGGACAGCATCTCTGGCAGTAGAAGAGTCATGTGTAGTCATAGTCCAAACCCTGTGAACAATGCCAATGACTTCTCAGTGGCAGCTCTGAGGTAGTCTATCCTTTGGGTATCCCCATACTTTGTCTATCTATCAGTTCTAGAAGTAGCTAGCCTGTGCTTCATGTTGGGATTCAGAAGTGCCATTGTTCTCTCAATCACCAAACCAGATAGGGAGGCAAATAACCCATCAGGCAAGGACAGTCTAGTATGCGGGAGATGCATGAACAGAGAAATAGCCCTGAGGCAAGGAACCTAGGGCAGCAATGAACTTAGATGGTCAAGGAAGGAATCAAGGCAATGTAAATGGCAGAAGGGGGCATAGAGGTCAGATGGACAGACTGGAGCTGGTTCTGGTATGGAGGGGTATGTGTAGGTCCTGGTAGGATACTGGGAGGATGCTAGCTTGGCAACAAGAACCCTGAAGACAGCTGAGCGGTAGTAGTGCACGCCTTTAATCCCAGCACTTGGGAGGCAGAGGCAGGCGGAGTTCGAGACCAGCCTGGTTTACAAAGTGAGTCCAAGACAGCCAGGGCTGTTACACAGAGAAACCCTGTCTCGAAAAACCAAAAAAAAAAAAAAAAAAGAACCCTGAAGACCAGATGGAAGGACTAAAATACATGTCTATGCAACTCAACAGCTCAATCATAATTGAGTGCTCAATCATGGTAACCATGGCAATAGAACAGTAGTGAGGCACTAAACAATAAAGGGTGTGTCTTACTGTTCTATTGCTGTGATGAAATGCTATGACTAAGGCACTTTTTTTTTTTTTAGGTTTTTCTAGACAGGGTTTCTTTGTGTATCCTTGGCTGTCCTGGACTCACTTTGTAGACCAGGCTGGTCTCAAACTCAAAGAGATCCACCTGCTTGTGCCTCCCAAGTGCTGGGATTAAAGGCATGTGACACCACATCTAGCCCAACCAAGGCACTTATAAAGGAAGATATTTAGTTGGGTGCTTGCTTACAGTTTCAGAGGTAACATTAATCCACGACCATCATGGTGGGGAGTATAGTGACAGGTAGGCACCATGCTAGAGCAGTAACTAAGATCCTGATCCACAGCAGCAGACAGAGAGAGAGAGAGAGCTAGGCTGGGCCTGGTGTATTCCCTCCTCGAACAAGGCCACACCTTCTAATCCTTCCCAAACAGTTCCACTAACTGGGGATCAAGCACTGAAATATATGAGCCTATGGGGCCATTCTCATTCAAACCATCGCAGGAAATATGTAATCACATTCCAGTTTGCAGTGTTGGAGTGGCAGCTATTGAGATGTTCAGAGGAGCAAGACCAGAAGTCAGGAGTTACTACCAAAATGGTAGTAGCACGGACAAGTAACTGAAGACACAGAAGAATTGACAGTATTTGGACACTAACTGCAACTGGGACCCCTGCTGTCAGTTTCCATTTTGAACTCAAAAGTCTGTACTAAGTATAGTAGCAAGGCTCTACGCAGGCATGGACACTCTGAAGATTGGAAATGTAGGGGTTTGCTTATTTGTTTTTTTGCAGGGACAAGTGTTTTGCTAGCACTTTCTCCAAAGGAAATGTCATTTAATCAATTTTTAAGGCACAGCATTAATGACTAGCATGTTAAACACAGTATTTGAGGAGTAATGAATGGTATATAGAAGTTGCTCAGGCTCAGGGTCGTGGTAGCTTTCAAACTACCCTGTAGGGCATCTGGGTTGCAATTATTTGTCTTAGGGGCTTAGAGTTAGTGACTGTTGCCTCCAGCTAGACCCACCATGTCTCAGCACTCCTGCCCCCACAGACTCTGGCTTCTTTGTGATCACTACCTCATATATGGATCAGGAGAAAAATCTTTTTTTCTGTCTTTTTTTTTTTTTTTTTGGTTTTTCAAGACAGGGTTTCTCTGTGCATCCCTGGCTGTCCTGGACTTACTTTGTAGACCAGGCTGGCCTTGAACTGGAAGAGATCTGCCTGCCTTTGCCTCCCAAGTGCTGGGATTAAAGGTGTGTGCCACCACACCAGGCTTTTTTTGATTTTGAGACAAGGTTTCTCTGTATGTATCCCTGGCTGTCCTAGACTCACTTTGTAGACCAGGCTAGCTTCGAACTCACAGAGGTCCACCTGCCTCTGCTTCCCGAGTGCTAGGATTAAAGGTGTGAGCCACCATGCCCTGCTCAGGAGTAAGATCTTAATTCTCTTATGTAGATCCGCCCCTTTGGATTTGACAGCCTTCTCTTCAGCTTTGCATCTCTCCCTCATGTCTGCTGCTAAAGGTTTCTCACTACACAGAGGCCAAAGGCCAAGGCCAAGCAGGGTTGAGAAATGGGGCAGACTATCAGGAGCCTTCTGAAAACATGGCTTCCAGACAAACCACTATGCTGGTGCCCAGGATAGCATCCATCTGGGGCAGTGCATCCTGCCCTGCTACTTCTCTTGTCAACTGGACGACATTCTAATCTCTTTGGCTGCTGAGATAACAGGTCATACTTCTCTTCATGTCCAGAACTGAGGGAGGTTAATGACTCACTTCAAGAAGGGAAATGGTCTCTCCCTATCCCCACCCAACACCAGCCTTCCCAAGGTAGCTAGCTGTTTAAGTTTGTGGTCTCACCTGGTACCCTTACACCACTTACTATGTTTGAAGACATGTTGATCTTTATCAGCAGGCTTAGCCCACAGGTTCAGAGCTTACTGACACGTACCTACAAGCCAAGATAACTTTATTTCTGCTAGAGGCTCTGCTGGTCAGGTTGTGATTCTCAACATTCTTTGTGGCTGCTACAGCAGCACCAACTTTGGTCCATGGCCAACTCCAGTCAAGGTTCAGTGATGCTGTAGTCATAGCAGAAGTTAAAGTTGGTAGGAGGAGGAGGTACCGGGGGAGGCTGCTCAGGAATGGGCACATTCTCCAGTTCCAACAATCGCAACTTGGTCTCCATAGTAAGCAGCTGCTCTAGGTCTAGCCGAGTCTGCTCACTGCTCATGGTGCTCCCCAACAGGGCACTCAGCCCATCTGTCCATAGGTAAAACTAGGGATGGACAGGGCCAACTCTGTGAGGGCCTGCCCATCTTTTCCCCCTGCCCATCTGGCCAACAGCCTGGCCCAGATACTTACATCCCGTTTGGACGGGGCAATGAAGTTGAGGTACGCTTCTTCCTCCCCATGGTCATAGCTGATGGAGAAAGCCAGCTCATAGAGGTCCTGGGAAAGTGGAAGCAAGGACACTGAGCAGGGAACAGAGAGGTATAGGTGGGGTGGAGCAGCCTCTGACCCAACTGCAGTCACCTTGTTCTGCTTCCCAGAGCCTTTCTCCCGGACATGGGGGCAGTCCTTGCCCATTAGTAGTGCCCTGATGTCTGCCACAGGGACTGTAGAAAGAAGACTTGGCTGACCACTCTGGACCAAGGCTGACCTAAGATACAGGGCATCTAGGGAGAGGGAGAATAGGTGTAGGAGCCCTAGCTCTGTCTTCCTTACGCTGCTCAGGTAGGCTCTCCTGGGTGGGTGGGTTGGCACCTTCCTCCACATCCCCATACTGCAGCACTTTGTGGTTGGGGGATAAGCAGCAGAACCACAGCTTGTCTGCAGGAAAGCAAAGAAGGAAGTGATAAGAGAGGCTCTGACCCCAAACACTCCCCCACACACACATCTTTAGCCCATTCAGAGACCCTGGCGTCTCCGGCTGCTGATCTTTCGGAAGAGCATTCCCTCACAGAGTCGGAGCAAACGCTGCTGGCGGATTAAGGCCATGAGCTCTGGCTTCAGCTTCTCCTGCAATTCCCTGGATTGAGAGTGGGAGTCATTAAACAGGGCTGACCTGGAGCCTGGTCCACAGGGCACTGGGGAAGGTGGGGGCTGAGACTGGAGAACTACTAACTCACAGGATAGGAGGGGCCAAAGTGCCCTCCTGGTGCAGCCGCTCTGTCTGCCGCAGTCTCAACACTTCCCCATAGGTGAGGGCGTTCACTTTGGTTCGAAAGAGCTCCAGGGAGGTGGGCTTCAGAGCCAGGGTACGAGCTAGCTGCTCCCGAACCACCTGCATTACCTAGGACCACCCAAGCTCCGTATAGGACCTGTGTTCAGGACCCCTTCCCAGAAGAGTTCCCTGGCCTTGCTGTTTTCACCCCACCCACCTTATCAAAATCCTCCTGTGTTGCCCGCATTTCCTTCCAGGTCTTATTCAGCAGCTGGATAGCCACACAGAAGAGCTCATGGAAACTATGGTCTTGGCTGAAGAACATGGGTGAGAAGTCCTGGGCTGTCTCGGAGCCTGGAGCGGGGGGGGCAGGAGGGGCTCAGGGAGAAAATGTCTACAGCCCCTGGCCCTCTCTGCCCTTCCGCCCCCTGTTCCCAAATACACTGGATTCAGCCCAACTCACAAGGCTCCCCAACATGGAGCAGCTCACACAGCAACACTGTCAGCTGAATGCTGCTCCGGGCAAAGGGGCACTCATGTTTGTCCTCTCTGCTACTGTTTTCCAACACAAACTAGGGCCATGGGCATAGAGAATGGCAATAGGATCTCTATGGAGACCCTGATGAGTTGAGCTGCTGCCACTCCCAACTCCCCACCCCACTCTGTTACTAACCCGACTATATGCACTAGGCGCATGTCTGGAGAAGTAGAGCATGTTGTCCAGGGCCAGCAGGCCAGGGGGAACACGCTCCAGGTCCTGGGCTGGGTTGCTGTTCTAGAGATGAGTGTGAAGGCAGCTCAGGAAGGGCCACAGTTGTAGAATAACTGTAGCCGGGGTGGAGGTTTGGGTGAGAATTAAGGTAACTCACAGAGAAGCCTAGCTTGCGGAACTCTCGGACACAGAGAGAACGGCGGCGGTCAGCACTCAGTCCTGTGCCCAAGGACTCCACCTCTGGTTCAAAGGCTGCCTGGCGCAGGGCCTGCAGTTGCTCCCGCTGTTCCTGAAGTCAGTGGGGAGGGGCATGTCAAGATCACAGATTCAAAGCAAAATTGTAGGTAACCCTCCAGTCTAACCCAGGCACCTGGCTGTAGGGGTCAAGTGGTGTCCGCATACGTGGCTCCAGCAGCCCCAATGTGAGAACCTGCAGCACATACAAGTGATGAGCCATCTCGTCGCCCATGGGCACTACACTGTGGATGATGTTCTGGAAGACAGCAGCGCTTGAGTGAGCCTCGGTGGGAAAGGGAGATGGGGAGAAGGTCTCCCTGGCCTGGTCGTCCTACCTTGTAGATGAACTGGCGAAGATTCCTCTGCCATAGGTAGTCAAGCATGTGCTGCGGTAGGTGAGAGTTAGATGGTTTTAGATGAGGCACAGCGCCTATCAGCTGCTGGTCTTCATCTAGTCACCCTGGCACAGCACTCACCTTACGTTCAGCATGGCTGGCCCCCTGCAGTAGGGCTGTCAGCAATGCCATAGCCTTGGTTTGCAGTTCTTGATTCATTCTATGGCAAGAGCAAGAGCATGCTCAACCCTACATCTGGGGTCCCTTGCTTCCCCATTCATACTGTACCCTAGAGGCTTACACCTGCAGGTGCGCCAGCAGCCTGTCCAGTGGCACCTCACTCTTCACTAGCTGGCCCAGGGCAGGGCTGCTCAGAGTCACACTCTCCAGCAGCCTGAGGGCCAAGGGCTGCACAGAGGCATGCATCAGGTTCATGTTCACATAAGACACCACCTGTACAAGATGGAGGGTGCCATCACCATTCATGAGAGCTACATGCTGGCATTGCTTCACTGCCCCAGAAAAGGACACACACCTTCTTGACAAAGGGGATGCTAAGTGTCTCCCAGGATACCACACCATGCTCCATGAGCTCCAAGAAAACCCTCAGACCAAGGGCCAGCATCTCCCCGAGGCTACAGAGAACATCTGGGTATGAGTAGGACCAAAGCAAAATTCCCAAGCCCTACCATGTCCGGTCCCGTCTTCCCCCGCAACCCCGCTCCCCTGGGTCCACCTGGGCCCTGTGCTCACTCATCCCCATTTTCAATAATGGTGCTTAGTCTCTGAAGCCCATGACGGCTGATGACCTCCTGGGCAAAGGTCATGTCTGAGGCCAGCAGGAGCAGGCTTTTCAGGGCTTGACAGCACCCTTCACGAGTTGTACTCTGCAGTCTACCCAGCAGCTGCTGGGCCTCCAGGTCCTGGCAGAAGCAGTAGAGGAGAGATAAAGTGGTAAGACAAGAATGTTAGTTACCCCAAGAACTGGAACTGTGATGGCCTGGGTATCCACTAGGTGAGGCACTAAGGAACTGGGGCCTCCGGACCAGGAGCAGAGGGTACTAGACAGTGAAGTTAGTCAGCAGAGGGGCAGGAAAGGAGAGAGCTGAAAGGGGCATTACTGGGGCAGTGCTGAGGCACAGGATGCTTCCATTCTTGATCTCTGCACGGTTCTGGAGGAAACAGCAGAGAGGAGAGAAGTTAAAGAGGGCTCTGGATCAACTGGGGGGGGGTCAGTAAAAGAGCTCACATTCAGAGCAGGGGAAATGAATACATGGAATCAAAACCAGGTGGGTTAAAGGGATTTTGAGGAATGTGGGGCGGGGAGAAGGCTCACATTCTCTGTGATGTATCGCTTGTGCCCATCAGCAAACTGCAGGGCATAGTGCTCCGAGTGAGGCAGGCTCCACCTGTGGAGCAGGAAGCTCAGCCAGGGAAGTCCAGGGGTGCTTCTCCCACCTGCCCCTCCCCCACCCTTGCCCAGGCCTGCGACACTTACGCGTCACACACCTCCTTCAGCACAGTGGCCAGGGGTTTTGCCTGCAAATGAAGTTGTCATCCAAGGTGTTAGGGTAAGGAGTTGGGGTGAGGGACTTCTGGGAGAGGTGGGCTTGGTTGGCCAGAAGGAAAAGGAATAACCCAGAAGTGGGAGGCGGAGTTAGGACTGTCCCATTAACCTGGTCTAGCTGGATAAGCTGTGGGATGGCGTCAGACATCTGAATGGCAATCTTCACCACGTTCCGCGGGGGCGCCATTGTCCAGCTGCTGTAGCCGCCAGCACTTTGCAAGAGTGTGCCACCTCCCACCCAGGGTGCACCTGGTCTGGGGGCTATGAGGACCTCCTTCTAAAGCCTGGCTTAGATGGCCTGTACTCACAGTTCAGCGTCCCGCTCTTGATATGGCTCCGAGGCCTTCCCAAAGGAGCCTCTGTTAGTTCCGGGTTAATCTCAGGGGTAGGAGGGTAGGACCCAGCCTGCCCTGACCTGCTCCGCCCCGCTGAGAAGGCCTGGCCCCGCCCCAAGCCAATGTGCAGCAGGTGGAGACTGGGAAGGCAGGCTTCCCATTCCAGTAAGGTGACCCACCCAGTCCCAGATACAATCCAGCAGTCCCAGGGAGGGGCCCCAAAGAACTGGGTCAGAGATAGCCTTAGGCATGTCTTTATTCACTTGAAATGCTGTACAAATATTACAATTTCCTTTTGCTGAAAAAAGTATAAAAATAATCTTTATATAGGAATCCATTCGTTACTGTAAATCTTTCTAAATCTCTGCAAATGGCTCTAAATGAGGGTAAGTGAATAAATGGAAGTGAAGGGAGTATGGGGGTCAGGAGGTTGGGCCACTCTTCAGGTACCAGCCCACCCAAATTCCTAGCTAGACACAATTCCTTCTTACTAACCCTTCTACCATGGCTATCCTGGAGTTCCCAGGGCATAGCAGAAAGGAGACACACATAAGAGGTCCAGAAGCTGCAGGGTGAACAGGCTTGAAAGGCAAAGAGACAGCTGGCAACCACCCAGCTCTACCTCCTTTCCAAACCTCCTCAGAAGAATGGCTCGTAGGAACAGGCAGATGTGCTACTGGGTGGCAGCCGAGCCTGGCTGGGAAGGCTCCAGAAAAGAAAAGGCAAACACTTTTGGATCCATGTAGAGAGGCCTAAGCTCTCTCCTCTTCTCTGCCAGCACAGTTACAAGTGCCAGAACTGAGCAACTGGGGAAGGCTGAGTAAGTCAAGAGTCAGGGGCTCTCAAGCTGGGGGTGAGGAGGGGGCAGTCCCTAGTTGGCTCCCAGCCCAGACAGTCTGGGCTGCAGCTGCACAGGACATGTCCCTGTTAGTCAGAGGTTGAGAACAGGAACATCAAAGAGATCACAGACACCTTCACTCTCGTCCAGGTTGTAGATGTAATCGTGGTCCCCAGGAGGTGGAGAAAGTCGGAGGAGGGGGGCAAACACTGCAGAGAGCATTATTAGGCTGAGGTCTTAGGCCAAGACCCCCAGCAGTTACCCAACCCCTTGCTCAAAGCTTCCCCTATCTTCCTGGGTTACCCACCTTCTGAAGACATCAATTCTTCCAGCAGCTCGGAGCTCATGCACTCTGGGAATTAACACAATTCACTCAGATTCTGGCTCTCACCTCTCCATCCACCAAAGCCTATGAATGTCTTTCCCCTCCTCCCACCCCCATTAGGAGTCTCACCCTTTTTCTGGGATACCCAGCACACATCCTTAGAAGGGAACTCAAAACTATATCCAAGACTCCCTACATCCATTCCAAAGGAGAAACAGCCTACCTCGTGTGGGGTCGAAGATTTCTGACAGCTCTTTGGGGAGATCTAAAACTGAAAGAGAAGAATCCCAAGCTCAAAGGAGGTTCAGCTGGGTCCCACTTTCTTCAGGTCATATATCATTAAGCCATAGGGCTCCACACAACTGAAGAATTGTTGGCCCCACATTTCTGAGCCAGGGGTGCATATCTTCTGTAACAGAAGATGCCCCTTTGACTCCAACTCTTGCTGGGTACCCACTATGGGCCAGGACACCTGGCAGAGATGAAAGAAAATTTTAACAGTGGATAGTGCTGTATGTATAGTGTGATGAACCTACTACAAACCTCTGATTGGAAGGACATACATGGGAAGCAAAAGCAAAAGAAACCTGGGCAGACCATGATGAGTGTTATATGCAGGGCTCAGAAGTTCAGGTTTAGGGCTGGAGAGATGGCTTAGTGGTTAGGAATGTTTCCTGCTCTTTCAGAGGACCTGTGTTTGATTCCCAGCACCCACAACCACCTCTAGTTCTGGCCTCTAAGAGCACACAGACAGCATTCAGACACATAGCCCCCCACAGCAATTTTTTATTTTTTGGCTTTTTTTTTTTTTTTTTTTAAGATTTATTTATTATGTATACAGTGTTCTGTCTGCAGGTATATCTGCAGGCCAGAAGAGGGTACCAGATTTCATTATGGATGGTTGTGAGCCACCATGTGGTTGCTGGGAATTGAACTCATGAAGGCATGACCTCTGGAAGAGCAGCCAGTGCTCTTAACCGCTGAGCCATCTCTCCAGCCCTATTTTTTGGCTTTTTGAGACAGGGTTTCTCTGTGTAATAGCCCTGACTGTCCTAGACTCACTTTGTAGACCAGGCTGGCCTCGAACTCACAGAGATCTGCCTGCCTCTGCCTCCCAGAGTGCTGGGAATAAAGGCATGTGTCACCATGCCTGGCCCACACAGCAAATTTTCAAAGTTTCAAGTTTGGGGGTGGGGGTGCCAGTCAAATAGGGCAGTGGGTAAAAGTGCTCATTCTTGAAACCTGACATCCTAAATCCAATCCTTGGAACCCACGTTAAGGTGGAAGAACCAACTCCATGGAAGAGTGCCTATGTACAATCTTTCCACCCCCCAGTACTTTTTGTTGCTGTTGCTGGTGACTGAACACATGTCCTCATACGTGCTCAACAAGTACGCTACCACTGAGCTGTTTCCCCAGCCATATTTACAAACTGAGGAATACCAATCAGGATTACACTGCAGAAAGATCACTCCATTAGTGAGAGTACAGAAAAGGACTGTTTAATGGGTTTAACAGGCAATAGACCTTACATGGTATAATAAACTACCAAGTAAGATGTGCCTACTGGTATAATAATGGCATAATTGTTATGAGAGTAACCAACTCCTTTTTGTTTGGGTTTGAGGCCAGCTCCATGGGCCTATTCATACCTAATACTGTAAACCTTGTCAAAGGCCCATGGCTAGGGAAATCATAGACCCTAGGGTGAACTTTGCTACTGTTGCTTTGCTAAATTGGGCATATCAAACTGCCTCCCAACCCCCCCCACCCCCAGACAGGGTTTCTCTGTGTATCCCTGGCTGTCCTGGACTCATTTGGTAGACCAGGCTGGCCTTGAACTCAGAGATCTGACTGCTTCTGCCTCCCGAGTACTGGGATTAAAGGTGTGGGCTACCATGTCTGGCAATAACACACAGCTGAGAACTGCCATGTTGATGCTGGGATTTGAACCCAAGTCCTTTGGAAGAGCAGCCAGTGAGTGCTCTTAATCACTGAGCCATCTCTCCAGTCAGCCTCATAAATGTTTATGCTTGTATGTTGATCTTAAAAAAGCAGCAGCAGCTGGGGCTGAAGGGATGGCTCAGAGGTTAAAAGTATACACTGCTCTTCCACAGGTCTGAGTTCAATTCCCGGCATCCACATGACGCTCACAACTATCTGATGCCACCTTCAGGTGTGCAGATGTACATGGAGACAAAGTATCCACTATACATAAAGTACATTAAAAAAAAAGAGCACTGACTGCTCTTCCAGAGGACTCAGGTTCAACTCCCAGCACTAGCTTACCACTGTCTGTAACTTCTGTTCCATAGGATCCAACACCCTCTCACAGACATATGTACTGCCAAAACATCAATGTACATAAAAAAAAAAAAAAAAAAAGAGCAGCAGGCCAGACAGTGGTGGCACACACCTTTAATTCTAGCACTCTGGAGGCAGAGGCAGTCAGATCTGAGTTCAAGGCCAGCTTGGAGTAAAAGGCAAGTTCCAGGGCAGCAGGACTACACAGAGAAACCTTGTCTTAAAAAACCAAAAATAAGCTGGGCGGTGGTGGTGCACGCCTTTAATCCCAGCACTTGGGAGGCAGAGGCAGGCGGCCCTCTGTGAGTTCGAGGCCAGCCTGGTCTACAAAGCGAGTCCAGGACAGCCAGAGCTGTTATACAGAGAAACCCTGTCTCAAAAAAACAAAACAAACAAACAAAAAAACCCCAAAATAAAATTTTAGTCAGGCATGGTGGTGCACACCTTTAATCCTAGCACTCAGGAGGCAAAGGCAGGTGGATCTCTGTGAGTTCCAGGGCGGCCTGGTCTACAAAGCAAGTCCAGGACTGCCAGGGCTACACAGAAAAACCCTGTCTCAAAAAACCAAAAAAAAAAAAAAAAAAAAAAAAAGGCGGAGGGTGGGGAGCAGGAGTCAATGCAGAAACTCATAGCTAATTCAAGTGTGGAGATCAGGCTGAGTGTGAGTGCTCAACCCAAGGTTCAGGGAACACTAATGAAGAAGATGTGGAAAGATGTACAAGTCATAGGATGGGAAAAAAGTATTCTGAAATGCCTTTTGGATATAACATGGCCGTTGTACACACGAACTCACAAGCAGCTATGGTTACCTGCACAAGATCAAGCCATCCAACTAACTGGGAAAGGGGGAATTATTTATTTTTTTTTGGTTTTTCGAGACAGGGTTTCTCTGTGTATCCTTGGCTGTCCTGGACTCACTTTGTAGACCAGGCTGGCCTCGAACTCACAAAGATCCGCCTACCTCTGCCTCCCAAGTGCTGGGATTAAAGGCGTGCGCCACCACCACCCAGCTATTTTTTATTTTTTGCATTCATGTAGCACTAATTAGAATGAATGAGCTATTAGAAAAAGAGGCATAAAAACGGAAGAGGAAGTACTAGGAGGGCAAAGGTGATGGATCATTTTTTAAATGACCAAAATATATTATACAGAACTAGGTGTGGTAGCACACATCTTTAATATTAGCACTCAGGAGCCAGAGGCCAGCCTGGTCAAAATAGTAAATTCCAGGACAGCCACAGCTACATAGAGACCCTGTCTCAAAAAGACAAACAAAACAAACAAAAAACAAAAACAAACAAACCCCACATTATATACATGCATAAAATTACCAATAAATAAATAGACAAATAGGGGGCTGGGGAGATGGCTCAAAGGTTAAGGGCACCGGCTGCTCTTCCAGAGGTCCTGAGTTCAATTCCCAGCAACCACCACATGGTGGCTCACAACCATCTATAATAGGATCTGATGCCCTCTTCTGGAATGCAGGTGTACATGCAGATAGAGCACTCATAAACATAAAAATAAATCTTCAAAAAAATAAATAAATAAATAAATAGATAGATAGATAGATATATAGATAGATAGAATGTTCTAAAGGAAAGGATGGTCATAAATCTAGAATAAGATGGCTTGTAGTTATCTGGAATGCTGAGGGTGCAAGGAGGATGAGAAGAGATGCCTCAGACTCCTTAGCTGATGTAAAGTGGACAGCAGAGAACAGAGGTGATGGAGAGGTGTCTTAAGCCTGGTGACTAGAGCCAGTGATAGAGCCACACAGAGGTTGGGTAAAAAGATCTAGACTATGTAGAGCCAAAAACCCATTATCAGTTCCCTAGAGCTGAGGCCCTCCCCAGGTGTAAAATGGTAAGTACCAATGTTTAAGGGTGCGAAGAGCCAGTGAAGTAGAAAAGCCAGTAAAGACAAGGAAAGAGCATCAGCGGAGACCAAGAAAGCCCTAGATCTATACCCTCTAGAAGCCTGCTGGGCTAGGCACTGCACTAAGAGCAGCACAGGTGCAGCACTGGGGTGGATGACTGAGACAGACGCAAGTAGAACATGGATTACTTTTTAAGGGCATCCAGACATAGAAAGGATTAGGGTTAGGGTTAGCTATGTAGCTGTGGCTGTCCTGGAATTTACTATTTTGACCAGGCTGGCCTCTGGCTCCTGAGTGCTAATATTAAAGATGTGTGCTACCACATCTAGTTGTGTATAATATATTTTGGTCATTTACAAAATGATCCAAATGAATGGTGAGCACAAAGAGTACCAAAGCTCACTTCGTGAGGCTCAGTGATGTTCCAAGTGTTGGCAGGTGAAGAATGAAGTTCCAGGAAGGAGTAAGAGGTAGAGGTACCAGCACTAACCCTGAGACTAGGCACCCTTGTCTGGCTGGCAGAGAGCAGCGGTTAGCAGGAAAGGAACTTCTGGCTCCAACTGGGTGTTTGATATAACTGGTGTGAGGCTAGACTCTCCATGCTGCCCCCACACCTCAGTAAGTACTCACCACCTGTGGGGTCCGCCTTGATGGGCTCAAAGGAGGTAGAAGGGTTGGGTCCAGATGAACTGCTGCTGCTGCTGCTGGTGCTGCTGCTGCTGCTGTCCAGTAGGGCAGAAGACTGCAGAGGTCGAGTGTCCAGTGCTGTCAGGCCCAGTGGGAGTGAGCTGAATTCACCACTGTCTTTGTTTTCAGTTCCAGGACTACCACTCACTGCAACCACATCCCCAAACTCAATCACATGGAGTCAGGAAATAGATCCTAGAACTTGGCTAGGCTGGATCCTATGGCTAGGATGACCACAGTGCTGGTACTCAAACCCAAGGAGACTTAGCCACCACTAGTTACTAAGAAAGAATCTAGAAAAGATCACTGAAGACAGAGCACAAGTCCCCGTGAGGGAGACTCACAGGGTTGCTAGGATCCATTAGACACTGTCCAATTTGGGATAAACTACCCTACTAATGCTCCTTATACAATCAAAGCTTCCTTGTTAGAAAGGGAATATTCAGGGAAAGTGAGATAGCCTAGTGAATAAAGACACTTGTGACCAAGCTGGATGACCCGAGTTCTAATCACACAAACCATGTGAATGGAGAGAACCAATTCTCTCAAGCTGTTATCTGACCTCCTCTGACTTCCACATGTATGCTGTGGCATGCCTTCCTCTCACAAATAAATGAAAAGAGTAACAACGACAACAACAAAAAGAGAAACAAGGAAAGCTGGGCAGGGACTCCGGGAGCTTCTAATTTTTGGGTTTTTTTTTTTTAAGGTTTTGAGAGACAAGGCTTCTCTGTGTAACACTGCCTGTTCTGGACTCACTTTGTAGGCCAGGCTGGCCTTGAACTCACAGAGAGCCACCTGCCTCAGGCATCCTCTTCTAATTCTTAATACAATACTCCATAACAGACACCTTTTTGTAGGCTCCATCACACCTGACCATAGTGTCTCACCTGCAATCTCAGCTGTCTGGCCTGCTACCTCTGAGACTTCAGTGCTGCCAAGGACAGGAGTGGGGGTAGTTATCGGAGGACTGTTTGGACGAGAGGTTTCTTGGGGTTGAGCTAAGGCAGGCTTGGGCAGAGGTGGAGGTGTGGAAACAGCAGGTGGACTCTGGAGCAGATCATCAGGGGGAGGGACGGGAACAGCCACAGGTGGTAAACTCCAGGCCTCCTTGTTCACTAGCAGCACCTCGATGGGACCACTCATACTCTTTAAGTGAATCTGGTACTTCTTCTGACCATTGAGACCCTGGAGGTGGGTGGCAGAAAATGGTGAACAAATAGAATTGAAGCAAGCATGGCTTCTGCCTGACTCTGGATCAGAGCCAGACTGTCCTCCTATTCCTCATCTGCCAATCCACTCAGATAACCCCAAACTCCAGGCCTCTCCTACCTGCCCCACCCAGAACTTATCAAGCTTCACAGCCAGTATCCGCCCTCAGCTGACACCGCCTTCTAGGGATGAACACCTACCTCTGGGATGGGCACCTCTAGGCTGGTGCCCGATGGGGCCCGGATGGCAAGGAGGGTGTCTCCTAGAATGACAAGGAGAATGGGTCAGGGCCCATGAGCTCAATCTGAGCTAGGAAAGGAAATGTCTGTTCATTGGAGCAAAACAATGACTAGAGTCTCTAAGAGATTGAATATTAAAATACCATCCCAGAGGACAGGGGAACAGCTAAAATTACTCTCTCTCCAAAACCTCATGCTCAGTAACCAGAAAATCCAGGCCCAAACACATTTCTTTCCTTTTTTTCTTCTTTTTGAGACACAGTATTTTTATGTAGTCTTGCCTATCCTGGAACTTGTAATGTAGACCAGGCTAAACTCAAAGATCTGCCCTCCTCTGCCTTCCAAGTGCTGGGATTAAATGTACAATCACATTCTGGAGTGAGGTTACTGGTCACAGGTACCACCTTACTCCTCAGATGATGCTGATCCCTAGTAACATGTTCTGACCTTGTTTTTCCAAGATACAGGATGGAAGTTAAGATGAAGGAACAGCTCCTACCTACACAATGCAGTGGAACTAACTACAAGTTAGAAATGAACACCACTGACTCCTGCATACAAGTACACGAAAATGTACAAGTGCATACAAATATACATGTGCACATTCTTTTTCCCTCTGAGCCACTATCATGCCCAAGAACAAAACCCAGGGAACACTGCTGATGAAGGTAAACCCAGGGACACACTAGGGACTCTTGTACCCTGTAAGTATTATTGGTCTCTACAGAGTCGTCCCAGTGACCTTCAAACTGAGACTTACTGTGCCTGATTTCTTTAAGCAGGCATCAGGAGCCCTCTTAAGAGATGGAAATTCTCTTTGGGCACTGAACCTTTGGGCTCTGATGCTCAGAGCTCTGTGGCTTAGCTCAGTCCCACCCCCACCTTCCCCTACCCAGACTCTGCTCACCGGCAAAGCATCTGCAGATGTCTTCATGAGTCACGTAGGCCAAGGTGTGAGGGTTAAGGAGAATAGCTGATGCCATTCTTACTGTGCCAGATGGCAGATCACAGAAGAGACCCAATGTTTTAGCAGATGTCTGACACACAAGCCCTCAGAAGAAGCTCTGGAACCTGGGGACCAAGTGGGTAAGGATCATGGGCTAAGAGTGGAAGAGAAGGGAGCCTCACGTCTGAATCTGACCAGGGGTTGCAGAATCATTCTTCCACGAGGGACAGGGCCCAGAGCGCCACAGAACAAAACCAGCCCAGGGCCCCTTGCCCACTCCCCAGGGCAGGGACTGCCAGAGGATATCAGCTGTTCTGGACGTCCTCTGTGACATTCCGGATGCTCTGCTGCACCCACACCTTGTGCTGGTCAAGTTCCTGCTCCCGCTGCTGCAGCTCCTCGATCTCTGCCTTGAGCTCAATCAGCTTGTCTGCAATCTCCCGGGTATTGCAACCTGGCCCGACACCTCTGAACCACAGGAATGAGAGACTGGGAGGGACTGCTAAGAACTCTGGGTCCCAAACCTCCTCTCTCTCCTACAACCATCATCCCACATCCTCTTGACACTTCTGCCCTCCCAAGCATCCCTACTCACTTCCACTGGATGCTGTTCTTGGATTTTTTCTCAATCAGACCAATACCTTCCAAGACGTTGGTGATGTCGTAAATCCGCCGTTTCTGGCGCACAGCTAGAGTGTCGGCTGCCTGGCAGGTAGAAGAGAATGGAGAATGCTAGCCCCGACTTAAGTGTGCACCGTGATACCTTTAGTCTGGAATGGGGGTAGTCTTGTGTCCCACCCCTGGGGTTCCTTCCAATCACTCCAGCAGTGTGTTGGGAAAAGTCTAGGCTTAGCTATGTTTTGTTATTCTGATGCTCGTTTCCCTGTGCTAGCCACGAAGGACCACGAGGACCAGCACTTGCAGCCCCGACCCAGAGCTGAGGCTCAATGGCTTGAGTGAAAGAAAACAACCTCCCGCCTCTCTCGCGTGAGAAAGCACACTGATGGCGGCCGACTCGACAGAGGACTCAGCGGGGCCGCCCCGGAGGTTCCCGCTACTGGCCCAGGCCTGGTCCACCATCTCCCCTGTTGCCCCTCAGCCAGGGCCGCACCAGTTTGAGGTCAAGAACGCCGTCCTTGGCTTCCTGCAGAAGCGACACGAACTTGGTGGTGAGAAGTCCCAGACTCTTCTCGTGCCGGCTTGGAGTGCCCGGGGGCGGCGGCGCCTGTGGCCCGGCCTCCGCCATCACGCCCGCCCGCCCGCCGCCTCCCCTTAGCCAGGCCAGGCCAGGCCGGCGGCGGCACCACTTCCGCTTCCGTTCCTAGTCGCCGGGCCACCGGAGCTATCACCGCTGCTTCCGCTTCCGATTGGCGCCCTCCAGGGTACCTGGTGCAATTCCTGTTTGCAGATCCGAACGTAAAACTTCTGGGACAATCAGCAAATGTAGCATTAGCAAAGAAACGAAAGCAACTCCTTAGAAGTTCGTCCAATTAGGAGACTTGGTTGGACACACTGTATAGCAGGAAGTGGAGGAGGTCAAGGAACAGCCCTGGCAGTAGAGAAGAGGGGACCACCCGAGTCTTCCTTGCTAACTTGCCTCCAAACTACAGTACCAAATAACTTAGCATATTAACTTAAAACTGATCCTAGGGGCTGGAGAGGTGGCTCAGAGGTTAAGAGCACTGGCTGTTCTTCCCAAGGTCCTGAGTTCAATTCCCAGCAACCACATGGTGGCTCACAGCCATCTACATTGAGATCTGCCGGGGCATATATGTAGAGCAAATACTGTATACATAATAAATAAATGAATGAATGTTTAAAAAAAATTGATCCTAAAGGCTTCCCCGCTGTTTTCAGATCATCTCTGCAATTCCTGTTCATTACTTCCTGCCAAACCAACAAGAACTAACTATATCTAGCTTGTTCACTTCTTCCATTTCTTCTATTTAGTTTCACTATCATTTTTCTCTGGCCTCTATACTACACACAGCTCACAAAGCCCTTATTTACAAACACTAAGTCCATGCAAAGGTATTTATGTCTGAATATAAGCGAAGTCTTTAAGGCAGTTCCTATCACATAGGAAGGTAAGAAGGGCTATGTGTTTGGAAGTCTCATTTACTTTTTTGTTTTGTTTTGTTTTTCAAGACAGGGTTTCTCTGTGCATCCTTGGCTGTCCTGGAACTCATTCTGTAGACCAGGCTGGCCTTGAACTCACAGAGATCCACCTGCTTCTGCCTCCCCAGTGCTGGGATTAAAGGCGTGTGCCACTACGCCCAACTACTTTTAATTTTTAAGAGTTTTTTTTAATTGTGTGTGTGTGTTTGTTTGTGCACATGTGTACAGGAAGGTACTCAGGAAGGTTTAGAAGAGCATGTCCGATCTCTGGGGGCTAGTTAACAGGCAGTTATTAGCTGCCATGTAGGTACTGGGAATTGAACCCCTGTCCTCTGCAAGAGCAGCCAGTGCTCTCAACCTCTGAGCCATCTTGGCAGTCCACAAGTCTTATTTATTTTTAACATTGTTACCACTTATTGTTACCTGTTTGTGTTGGACAGTTCCTCTAGGACACAAACTGCCTTCAGAAAGTCTATTGAGGATTCACACTTGTAGGACAGAATTCGGAAGACCTAGTTGTAATAGGGACCATGGAGTGAGCTCTGAAATTGGGATAGTCTTTCTGAAGTGTTCATGTTCAGCAAGGGTACTTTCTTGGGCCTTTGTACATCAATACTGATACAGAACTTTCAACTTCAAGCCTTCGGCAGCCTACACTTCTGGCAGCTAAGAAATGAGGGTCTATTCTGATGGGTGGATTTGGGTGGTGCACCAAGTGGTAACTACATTATTATCATCTAATATCCTCCATGGCTCCCTGTCACTTTTAGGAACAAGATAACCTTTATGCTCATTGACGCCATCTCCCACTATACTTCCTCCTCACAGTCTTTCCACTAAAGAGGCAAATATCCTTCTCTGCTGGGGGCATCATCAGTTCTCATACTGTCACATTGTTTGAAGCCATATCAACACATGGAAGGGTCATCCTTCAAACCAGCTTGAGGCCAAATCAGCTTTATATGTGCTTATGTATTTCTTGATCACTTACAAGTCCTAGGTGGGCTGGTCAAGACTTGGTGATCACAGGGAGTTCACAGCAGCTCCCACCCCACAGGAAGTGGCTCCCAGCTCTCTCCCCCCCCCCCCCCAATGCAGATGCTTTTCCTGTTGGGAATAAAGTGCCTGAGACTCAACTTCCTTCCTTTCTTTCTGCTTTGCAGAAGGAGGAGCCCTGGGGAGAAGAAGGGGCTTCTGGGCTGGGAAGTGGGAGAGAGGAATTTGGCTCCTGGTGCCACAGGAACTGCAGTTACTCAGATACCGTGAGCAGTGCGGGTGTGCCCAGATCTTCAGGAGAGAGAAGGCCATTCTTAAGGCCAAGGCCATTTGCAGAGGAGGGAGAACTGGACACTGGTCAGATCTGGTAAGTTTTGTACCAAACTGTCCTGGCGTCAAAGAGCAGAAACGGGGACTTGCAGCTAGTGCGTACTCTCATGCAGAGGCCCAACTCAGAACCCCTGAGGGCCAAGGCTTCCCATCTATCCCCCTTCTATCATATCTCCCTCTCTTATCTCCTGAAGCGGCTAGGCAAGAACCTCACTCCTCTTTCCCAGAGGGGCCAAGGAACATCCGCTCTGTCTGATCTACTCCAGGCTCTCACCCCCACTACCACATCTCCAGCTCCCGAAGGCACACCATGGATTCAGCAGCCAAGGACAAAATACAGCCCACACTTCTTCCTGGTATGAGCCTTGTTAGTTGGGCTTGGGAAAGGATGATAGCAAGGAAAAAATGGAAATAGCGGGATTGGGTTTTTCTGCAGGTCTGGTTAGAGCTCTGTAGGATAGTTAAGAATGATCTGTCCTGGGGATAGGCTAGGAAACAGAAGAGCAGCAGGTTTGTTAGCCACAGGCCCTCCGTGACTAACACAACCGTCCAGGGTCTTCCTGCCCAGGGCCTGAGTGGCCAGAGCAGGAGAGGGCAGAACAGCTGGCTCGGGGTGCAGCACTCAAGTGGGCCTCAGGCATCTTCTACCGGCCAGAGCAGCTGGCCAGGCTGGGCCAGTACCGCAGCCGTGAAGTGCAGCGTAACTACTCTCTGGAAGCACGCATTAAGGTGGGTATAGGACAGGGGAACAGTCGTGTTGCAGTGGACTGTAGGGCTGGCGAGGCCTCACTGGCTACCTCTTTCCACAGTCAGTGGTGCAGTCGTACCTGGAAGGTGTGCAGAATGGTGTGTGGCAACTGGACCGAGCCCTCGAGGCTGTGCAGGGAACCCGTGAAGCCCTGAGCCAGACCCGTCACTTACTCCAGCGTTTGTCTCAGACCTCACAAACCCTGGAGCCTCTGAGGGAATGTGTTGTCCAGCACAAGCAACTCCAGGTCCTGACTGAGTTGCTGCCAAGACTACAAGCAGGTGAGTGTGAGGGGACCCTGGACTTCAGCTTCTAATAGTCCAAAGACACTCCTACTGATCAGCTGCTGGGACACTAAGAAAGGGATTATGTGGAGAGATGCACCAGGGACAATCCCAGAGAGTAATCTCAGCTTCAAAGAGTATATGAAATGGGCACAATCAGCTCGTGCTGGACTTCTCAAGCGTGAGATGTTAGAATCAGCATGGAGGTCATGTGGCTGCAGCCACAGTGCCTTACATATTGGAAGGGCTTTGGCTGTATCTCTGGTAGAGCATGTGCCTAGTATGTGCAGGGCCCTAAATTCAATCCCACCCCCCCCCAAGTTACTCATATATATATATATATATATAGTACAATATATGCCTGCATCCATATATAAATGGATCTATATATACATATTCATATATATGCATATAAATACCAATATATGTGTGCCTATGTTTGTAAATATTTTTAGCAAGGTGTATGAATAGCACCCAGAATGGTTTCCAATTTATTTTGTCTGCCTGTAGCACTTTTTAAGTACTTTTTTTTCGAGGCATGGTTTCTCTGTGTATTCCTGGCTGTCCTGGAACTCATACTGTAGACCAGGCTGGCCTCAAACTCACAGAGATCCACCCACCTCTACCTCCTGAGTGCTGGATTTAAAAAGACATGCACCACCACTGCCCAGCCTGTAGCACTCTTCTAAGACTTTAAGTGAATGTTTGAGTGCCTGAATGTATGTGCACCACGTGACTGCCTGGTACATTCAGGATCAGGAGAAGACTTAGATTCCCTGGAACTGGAGGTATAGGCAATTGGGAGCTGCCACATGGGTGCTAGGAATCAAACCCAGGGCCTCTGCAAAAAAGCATCAAGTGCTTATAACCACTGAGCCATATCTCCAGCCTGCCACCCACCTCCCCAGCATTCTTGATTTCATATTCTATTGGCTCAGAGGTTGACATATGGCCTGGATGATCAGATTAACCAGTGCCTTACTGTGCTTATTAAATATTGAATACATTATACCAGTCTCAAGGCCTCAGTATCCCATGCTGGGCCAGCATCACAGGTGGGAAGGCTGAGCCCTCAAGCCGTCTCCTTTCTTCGTTAGTGCCAGCTGCAGTGGCTCACACGCAGACCCTGATAGATACTCAGCGGCTCTTTGAGGCGTATGTGAGTCTGCGGGAGCTAGAGCAGCTGCAAGAGGAGACATGGGCACCCCTAGGAGGGCTGGAGCTGCCAATCTTCCAGGGGCTGGGCCTTCTGGCTGAGGCACTGGGCCAAGCTGTGGAGGTTGCTGCAGGGGCTGCAGGGCGACTGGCACGTGAGGATCCAGCCCTGCTGGTAGCTGCTGTTCGGGTGGCCGAGGTGGAGACTGAGCGCACAGTCCTGCGGCAGGCCCCCCGAGACTGGCGGCAGCGATGTCTTCGGGCATTACAGGAGGGCCTGGAGCGGGTACACTTTGCACCACCTGTGCTACCTGAGCCAGGGGCCCTGGCAGGGTGGCTCGAGGCTCTGCGGGTAGCCTTGCCTGCTGAGCTGGCCACAGCTGAAGCACTCATAGCGCCCTGCTGCCCACCAAACTACCACGTGGTTCAGCTCTGGGCCCACACCCTGCACAGTGGCCTGCGTCGCTGTGTGCAGCAACTCCTCTCCGGGCCTGAGCTGGGAGCTGCGGACACCTTTGCCTTGCTGCACTGGGCATTACATGTGTACATGGGGTGAGTGTTCTTGGGGAAGTGGGAAGTGGGAGATCAGAGGCTTAGTATGACATCCTGCTGTCCATCTTTAGGAAGGAAATGATGGGGAGCATGGAACTGGGGCCTGAGGCTGATGTGTCCCAGCTAGAACCCCTCCTGACCTCTGAGAACATTGAGCAGCTGGAAGCAGCATTTGTGACCCAAGTCCAGGTGACTGGTGATTGTTGACTGGCTGAATGTCTTTGTCAGTACTCCGATACACCTTGCTACCCCTTACCCTTTCTTCCCAGCTAAGTGTGGCTCAGTGGCTGAAGAAGGCACTAGATGGGGAGGTAGCTGAGTGGAGCAGGGAGCAGGAGCCCAACACAGACCCATCTGGTTTCTACCACTCACCAATGCCGGCCATTGTACTGCAGGTGGGTGGGAAGTCCCCAGGCAAGTGGGCAGCTCCCACAAGGAAAGGGGAGATGGGCTGGCCTAGGGAATTTCTAAAGACTGCTTCTCCCTGACTATAGATCCTGGCTGAGAACATTCAAGTGGCTAGCCTGGTCAGTGACTCCCTGCATCAGCGGGTGCATGACATGGCCCTGTCAGAACTGGGCGCATTCTTGAGGAGGTTTGCCAAACAGGGGCCCATTCCCAATCTCCATTCCTGCTCCCAGACAGCCAAAGGGCTCTGAGTTCTGGGGGTGCAGTTGTGGGTGTACCAGAGTAACAGAAAACCCAAGAGCCCCTCTGCCCATCGCAGCTTCAGTGATGCCTTGATCCGGTTCTCTCGAGACCATCTCAGGGGAGAGGCCGTGATCCCTCACTATGTGCCCTACCTCCTGGCTGCCTTCAACCACCAGTCAGCACTGAGGTACTACGATTTTCCTAGCACCTTTCTGAGTTCCTGTATTGCATGGATGCCACCCACATTAGAACTGCTTTGGGCCCACAAAGATGTGGTTCTAATCCTAGCTCTGCTAGTTACTAGTTATATAACAAGGTATCTTTCACTTTTCTTATTAGTATTATTTGGGTAACAATAAAATAGTCTGAAAATCATATGAAATAAAAATGTGAAATATCTACCACATTCAGCAAATATTTATCAAGGCTGTACTCTATATCAGATAATGTCTGAGGTTATGCTATGAACAAGAAAGTTTTCTTGGCCGCGCACGCCTTTAATCCCAGCGCTTGGGAGGCAGAGGCAGGTGGATCTCTGTGAGTTCAAGGCCAGCCTGGTCTACAGAGTGAATTCCAGGACAGCCAGGGCTATTTATTACACAGAAAAACCAAAAAAAAAAAAGTTTTCTCCCACTTTTCCTCCTGCTTTGAGACAAGAATTACACTCTGTAGTCCAGGCTGGCCTCAAACTGGTAGCAATCTTCCATCTTCAGTTTCCACCAGGTCTGGCTATCTTGAGTATTACGCTCTTTGTGGTGGGCACAGGGAGAACAGACATTACAAGCTGAGGATTTTTACCCCCTCTTGACTTAATATTAGCTCCCCTCCGAAACAAAATAACAGGAAGAATGACTTAACTTGAGGTTACATTAGAGGCAAGTCCGCTGGGTATGCCCTTCCTAGCCTTTCAGAATACCTGAGACCTTCATAAACTCAGAGCTGCCCTTCCTGCCTCGGCTCCCACCAGACACTTTGCACCACAAGGTGGCGCCAGAATGGATGAATCCTAGAGGGCCATGCGAGCCTTGGCCTTGGTCCTGAAGTCGTACTTTTGGTTGGTTTAGATCTTCGATATCCGTCCTGCTTCCGGACGGGGAAGCTTCAGGGGTCTTAGCTCCAGTCGGAGCCGCGCTGGACGACGTACAGCGGAGGATCTGCCGCCTGATATTGGAAGCACTACAAGTTGAGCTCCAGGTGAGGCTGCCATCCCAGTCTGGAAGGTAATGTGAAGGGGAGACCGGTATATTTTTGGTGGTCTCTGCGGGATTCGGATCGTTTCTCTAACCCCGCGTCTTCTCTGTTTTCCCTAGCCCCTGTTCGCCGCCCTGCCTTCTCGCCGGTGGCTATTGAGTTCTGAGTTGCTGGACGGTGTCTGTGAGCAGACGTCGCATTTCTGCCAGGACTTCTGGCGAGTGCGGAAGCCTGCCGTTCAGGTGGGGCGGGGAGAGGAAAGCTGGGGAAGGGGCAGTGTTGATGGGGATCTGTACTGAAACTGGCCACTGTCTTGCAGCTGCTGCTGGCGGAGGCGGAACGAACCGTGGTGTTGCAATACCTACGCGCGCTGATGCAAGGCCGCCTCGTGTGCCGAGGTGCGGAGGAGCGGACCCAGGCGGCTGACCGCCTTCGCCACGATGCTGCCCAGCTTAAAGAGCTTTTCCTTGGTTTGGTGAGCGCTCGTTGGGAGGACAGACAGTCGACTGTCTCCGTAGTCGGGTGGCAGCCAGAGGGCAGACTGGAAACCCAGCTCTAATGTGTTCAGGGCCTGGATGAGAGCGTTCACTGCGCGCCGGTGCTGCTTGCGCTGAGGGAACTCCTCAACCTTCAGGACCCCACGCTGCTTGGCCTCGAGGTGGCAGGCCTGAGGCAACAGTTTCCCGACGTGAGGTGCGGAGAAGGGAGCAGAGGAGGAGAAGCCTGGGAGGGCAAGGGCCGGGCTGATGCAGGTGGTGATATTCCTGCAGCGAGGACCATGTCTCCTCCCTCTTGGACCTGCGTGGGGACGTGTCCCGAGAGTATCGCCAGGCAGCACTCAGCTCTCTACAGGCCGGCCCACCGCCCTCACCTTCCCCTGGCCGCCCGGCACTCTTCAGCCTGGTACCGACGCCTACGCCCTCTCTGTCCTCTTGCCTCCCCTCTGGTCCCTGCTCCTGACACCCATCTGTCTGCGTAATAAAGCCACGTCTACTGCACGTCTGAATCTATGTCTTGGGGCGCGGGGGTATTGAAAGCAGCAGTGAAGTTAGCCTAGGGCTATCGAGGGGTCCATTTACAGTGGCACATCTAATCCAGGTTGCAGTCCTAGAATTCTAAGACCATCTCGCTCATGCTGACATCTGTTCTTTTTGTGGACTGCGTCCCCTGAACCCTGGACTCCCGCGGAGCATTCAGTACCCACGTATCCACCGGCTGGCAACAAGTGACCTTACCGCCCTCGCGAGTCGATTTAAAAGCTGGGAAACTTGTGGCGGCGGAGGTCCAGGAGGACATCCCGCCGCGGGGCGCCGCGGGGCAGTGAATTCCGCCCTCCTCGAACGCTTGGCTCCGCCTACAGTGGGTTTGAGCACGCCCCCTCCCGCTGAGACTGCAGTGAGCCTGCGCGTCTTCGTGTGAGCGTGCGCGCGCCCGAGTGCGTGCGTCTTTGGCGCGGGCTCCCACGGTCTCGGCGGCAAGCGATCGGCTTTGAAGAGCAGGAATTGCGGACAGCTAAAGAGACGTGATCAGGTGGGGGCGCGGCACGCGGACCGAACCCCTATCCCATTCCAAAGACCCAGACTAAGCGAGCGACTTGACTCCTCTTGATTTACCAGAGAATTCCCCCAGTCCATTGTCTTCTAGCCCCACCCTCCATTGGGCACGCCCTTCCACCCAGCCCCACGCCCCTTATTGGCCTTCAGGGCACGCCCCCTAGCTCTCTCGATTCCCATTGGCTCTTCTCCAGTTTAACCTCTTTCCTGGGGTTCTTATTGGCGTGGGCCACACCCTCTCATTTGTCACCAGACCCCGCCTTCAGCTGTCAGGGACTCCAGCCTCATCCTGCCTTCATTCATTCTGCTTCTAGTGAGTGCTCAGGACCTGAGGGTAAATCAGACCCTCCCTGACCGCTGGGAGTTCAGGGCACGGTGGGGAAACGTGGACCTAGCCTCCAACCGTGACATCCTAGGGCTATCAAGAAGCCGTCAAGACCCTAGGACCCTTTACACATCAGGAAGGCTTCCCAGAGAAAGTGAGGCCTAGGCGGAACCCTGAAAAATGGTTAAGAGGTTGCTCCAGGGACACATTGGCCAAAGAATTCTTGGCAGAAGAACCTGACACGTGAAAGAAACAGGTGCCTTCTGGTAATTACGAGGAGGTAGGTGGAGTAAACGAAGGAGAAATGGAAGAACTGGCCCATGTAGTGGTCGGTAAGCGTTCAGGAACGTATACAGTTTGAGGGTGAATAAGATCTTAGACTAGAAGTCTTTTTTTCCAAGAAATTGATCACTAGGCAAGGTGGAGGAGGGCTCCGAGGAGAAAGACCAATTCTAGATGGGGAGTTTGGGGAAGGAATGGTTCTGGCTATTGTCTTTAAAGGTTTGTTTTTAAGTTTTATTTATTTATGGGTGTGGGTATGTGCATGTGCCTGTAGGAGCCAGAAGAGGGCGTTGGACCCCCTGCAGCTGGAGTTATAGGCATTGGTGAGCTTCCCCCATGCATGCTGGGAACTGGATTTGAGTCCTCTGGAGGAACAGGAAGTGCTCTTAATTGTTGGGCCACCTCTCCAGCCCTGTAAAGTCTAAGTCGTACAAGGTCTCAGGTTCATTCATTTATTGATTACAGTGTTGGCTCAGGAACTGTTCCGGGTTCTGGAAGCAACAGCTGCAAATCCTGGAAAGGAGAAAACAGATAAAACCCACCAGATATACCATACAAACATGAAGTTAACTGCAGTACACTTTAGACAGCAACAGCCGATACAGAAAAAAACATAGTTCCTGGAGAGAGAGGAGGTTTGGTCTTTTGTAGAGATTTGCTAGAGCTGTTTTTCTTTCATTCATTCTTTCTTTCCTCTCCTTTTAAAGGTTTTTTTTTTTTTTTTTTTGGTTTTTGAGACAGGGTTTCTCTGTGTAACAGCTCTGGCTGTTCTGGACTCGCTTTGTAGACCAGGCTGGCCTCGAACTCACAGTGATCCGCCTGCCTTGGCCTCCCAAGTGCTGGGATTAAAGGCGTGCGCCACCACGCCCGGCTTCCTTTTAAAGTTTTTTTTTTTTTTGGTTTTTCGAGACAGGGTTTCTCTGTGTAACAGCCTGGCTGTCCTGGACTCACTTTGTAGACCAGGCTGGCCTCGAACTCACAGAGATCCGCCTGCCTCTGCCTCCCGAGTGCTGGGATTAAAGGCGTGCGCCACCACTGCCTGGCTCCTTTTAAAGTTTTTAAGACAGGCATTTTTATTTAGCCCAGGCTGTCCTGGGCTTCACAATTCTCCTGTTTCAGCCTCAAGCATTCTGGGATTACAGTTGTGTACCAGTACATCTGACTGAGGGCAGCTTTTCTTCTGGATTTTTTTGTTTTTTGTTTTGTTGTTTTTTTGGTTTTTCAAGACACGGTTTCTCTGTGTAATAGCTCTGGCTGTTCTGGACTCACTTTGTAGATCAGTCTGGCCTCAAACTCACAAAGATATGCCTGCCTCCACCTCCGGAGAGCTGGGATTAAAGGCATGCGCCACCACA
Source organism: Lophiomys imhausi (assembly GCA_907164525.1). Taxonomy (NCBI): domain Eukaryota; kingdom Metazoa; phylum Chordata; class Mammalia; order Rodentia; family Muridae; genus Lophiomys; species Lophiomys imhausi. The sequence continues at coordinate 1,252,245 of CAJQZJ010000896.1, read as the reverse complement.
CCCGGCCTTCCTTCTGTTTTTAAAAATTTTATTAAAACATTTTCACGTATTTTGATCATGTTTTTATCCTTCCCCAACTTCTCCCATACTCTCTCCACCTCCCTACTTTCTCAGCACCCAACTTCTTGTCCTGTCTCCCTCTGGAGCATTTTTTGTAATAATATGATATTTATGCAGATTTTTAGGAAGTGAGAAAGTGAGTCATGCTATTCTATGGGAGGGTACCTTTTTATATAATGGACACGTTCAGTTTAAGGTACCTGTTAAATAGTAAAGATATCTTGAAGGTCAGTTATGTTGGCTTAATCCTGACCTAGGACTAGAGAGGTTAAGGCAGGAATATTGTGAATTGAAGGCCAGCATGGGCTATATAGGCACACTCTGTCTTTTTTTCTTTCTTTCTTTCTTTTTTTTTTTTTTTTTTGGTTTTTCGAGACAGGGTTTCTCTGAATATCTCTGGCTGTCCTGGACTCGCTTTGTAGACCAGGCTGGCCTCGAACTCACAAAGATCCGCCTGCCTCTGCCTCCCAAGTGCTGGGATTAAAGGCGTGCGCCACCACCGCCCGGCTCTTTCTTTTTTTTCGAGACAGGGTTTCTCTGTGTCTCCTTGGCTGTCCTGGACTCACTTTGTAGACCAGGCTAGTCTTGAACTCACAGAGATCCACCTGCCTCTGCCTTCTGAGTGCTGGGATTATGGGCATGTGCCACCAAGTCCAGGTGGGATGCTCTGTCTTTTTTTTTTTTTTTAAGATTTTATTTATTTATGTAAATGAGTGCTCTAGTTGCATATATGCCTGCAACCAGAAGAGGGCACCAGATCACACTGTGGAAGGTCATAAGCCACCATGTGGTTACTGGGAATTGAACTCAGGACCTCTGGAAGAGCACCCAGTGCTCTTAACCGCTGAGCCATCTCTCTAGTCCTGGATGCTCTGTCTTAAACAAAATTAGATATGTATAGAAAGTGTGGTCTAAAGTTTATGGAAGGAGTCTGAACTGATGTATTTAAAACCATGATAGTGAGGGCTAGGGATACAGGCTAGTGGGAGAGGGTATACTTAGTGTGTACAAGGCCCTGGGTTTGGTGTCTTGCATCAAAACAAAACAAGAAAATCACAAAATTGGATGGGATCATAGACCTCTAGGGTGTGAGTATAAATGGAAAAGAGAAGTTACCATAAACAAGTCTTGGGATGTTATGGTGTTAAGAGGTTGGGAGATAGGGATGACTGACAAGGAAGACCAAGAAGAAACAGCCAGTGATGTAGGAGGAAAACTAAGTTCTAGTGTATTTGGAAAGGGAAATGGGCATTATGTTCCCAGGAGAGAAGGATTGGCTGTACCAGGTGCTACAGATCAATATGATGATCCTTAATTACCTTGGTTAGTTCAGTTTGATAGAGAGCAGGACATCTACATGCTCAATGGCAGTGAACTTAGAAGAGGATGGGAAAGAAGAAAAAAAGGTAGATGGTGACTCGGGGTATTGTGCTACAATATAGAGCAGCTGGGGGGAGTTATTTGTGGATTCGTGTAAAGGTTTTGTTTTGTTTTTAAGATGGAAGAATAACAGCATGTATTTATGCTGATGGAAAGAATCCAGTGGAGAGGAAGACTGGTGATATAGGATCAAAAAGAAATGCTGGGACCGTGTCCCTGAGCAGGGAAGGCAGTTCAGAGGCTGAAATCTTCAGTCAGTCTCTGGGGAGAGACTGAATTGCACTGAGCCCTGACCCAGACTCAGGGATCAATGTTCTGACAGTGGCCTTGGATGACCACTGGAAAAGATACCTCAGATCGGAGACAGGCCAGGACCTGGTTTGAATGTAGTGGTTTTCCTCTGCTTCCCAAAAGCAGATTCTAGTTCAGTTCTGGACAGATGACCATCAGGATAGAGAGTATTTCATGTGGGGACTGGAGTGAGCAAGGTGCACTCATTCAAACTGACTGATTACAAATGGGAGGAGGGTGTAGACAGGGCTAGGTGAAGGGGGCACAGTGGGACTGAGATGATGCTATCTGTACAAAGCAGTCTGTGGACCTCCCTCACCTATGTCCATCTAGGGATCTGAGTCTGTATTCTGCCAACTCCAAGACTGGGTAAGTGCTAAACACTGAAATTAAAACCATGTTTAGGGCCTCAGTTTTAGCTCTAGATCTAGCCATCTGAGAGGATTATAGTAAGCAGGAAAATGTATAAAATTCTTTTTCTTGCTTTGTTCCACTTCAGACTGTTTGGGTAAGCCTGGTGGAAGGAATGCATACTGGGGAGGGTGGACAGTTTCTCAGGTTCCTGTCAGCAGCCCATGGATGAAACAAGGACAACATGGGACATGGCTTTCTCCTCTGACCACATCCACTCATGCCGGTCTCTACATGCCCATCTGTGTCCCTAGAAGTCAACAGTGTGGGAAGTTGGCACAACAGAGCTGGATGTGACCCTCAGGAGAGAATGGTGCTGGACTCGGTGACTCAGGTGTATAAACAGGCACCCCTCAGCCTACCTGCCAGTCCCTCACCTCAGCACCATAAGCTGAAGCCCTCAAACCAAAATGGGCCACGCCTGTACCCCTGGCCTCAGTCCCTGGCTATGCCCTTGGTTCTGGCAGACCCCTCAGCACTGCAGCCCCAGCCCATGCAGCAGACCGTCTCAAAGCTGCAATTGGGACAGCGTAGCCACATTCGTCGAAGTGAGAGCACCTATAGTGTAAATAGTTCTTGCCGGCGGGGGCGAGGCAAAGCCCCACTTGGACGTGGATGTGATCCAGGTGGAGGGACCCTACGGCCTGCAGCCTCCTTACCTCACATTGCTAAGACCCAAAAGGATGTAGGCAGTGCTAACAAGAGCCCCTGTATGTTGGTGGCCCTGCGGCCAACCAACATGGACCAGGAACGGGAGAAGTTCATCCAGTCCCGTTACACCTACAATCCACAGTTCGAGTATCAGGAGCCAATGCCAATGAGTGTGCTGGAGAAGTATCAAGAGGCGTCTGGACAGTTCATTCATCAGGTCAGTACAGCCTGCCCATTTCACCCTGGCCCTGACTACCCAAGGGTCCTAGCCTGACTAGTGACTGTGGCCCTGTGTACAGGCAGTTGGCATCATTGAGGCTGTCCTGGAGAAGTTTGGCACTTACGAACACTTTGAGGCTGCCACAGGGGGCCAGCTGCTGACCAAGTGCCAAATCTGGTCCATTGTGCGCAAATACATGCAGAAGGAGGGCTGTGTTGGGGAGGTAAGTTTGCCCTATGTGTATGCCTGCAAACAGGCTGCCTAGCCGGTAGGCCTAGCTACACACCTGGCCAGCTGTAATCCCCAGACATATCTCTGCCCCAGCCCTCGGAAAGTAAAAGCTGGCTTTGAAGAGTGGGTAGCCTGGCCAGTGTCCAGTCTGGCTGCCTTTGTAGCATTGGGGCCTGTCTGTACACTGGCGTCAGGGCTTGTGAACCATGGCTCAGAGCCCTGCCACTCTGCAGGTGGTGGTGCAGCTGAGTGAGAACCTGCTGTCCCAGGCGGTGATGATGGTGGAGAACAGCCGACCCACATTGGCCATCAACTTGACTGGAGCCCGACAGTATTGGTTGGAGGGCATGCTGCGGCACGAGATAGGTCAGGCTGTGGGTAGCACTCATGTGGGTGGGTAGGTTTAAAAGGTATTGAGAGATAGGGGTAGGACAGTGTAGGGCCTCAGTAGTCCCCTTCTTTCTCCCCTTCCTTCCCTCTGGGAGAAGACAAGCCTGTTCATTCCGAAGCAGCTACCTCTTCCTTTGCATTCACGGAAGTAGGCCAGGCATCTCTGCCCACTCTCTGGACTGACCTTCATTCTTCCCCCTTTGGGGTATCTCTCCAATTCCTTTCTGATTTCCTTTGATAACAAAGGGAAGATTTCTGAGGTCCTAACAAGCTAGAAAGAATCCTGAGGGTTCCACCAGTCCAGCTAACATAGAGGCCCACGAGGTTGGGTGGCAGGCTAGATCCTAGGAATAGAACTGCTTGAGGACACATGGATTAAAATTTAGGAGAGCCAGGCATGGTGGTGCACTCCTTTAATCCCAGCACTTGGGAGGTAGAGGCAGGTGGATCTCTGGGAGTTCAAGGCCAGCCTGATCTACACAGTGAGTCCAGGACAGCCAGGGCTACATAGAGAAACCCTGCCTCAAAAAACCAAAATAAATAAATAAAGTTTAGGAGAAGACAGACCAAGCTAGGAAGACAAACACAAGATGCTAGTCGCTGTGTGTCCTCACCAGACAAGAATCTTGTTGCTCTGTGCAAGAAGTGGTTTTGACTGAAGCATTTGCATGACTGTCAAGGTGATCGGTGCAGGGACTAGGATGTTGGGGGCAAGGTGGCACGTGCTTGGTCTCTAGGAGGGCTAGGGTAGGACACAGTATGAGTTGGGGTGCAGGATATGGGTTCAGCCACTTCCTCATCCTCCCTGCAGGCACCCACTACCTTCGTGGTGTGAATAATTCACGACAGCCATGGCACAGCACTGAAGGCAGACTGCAGTATGGGCTTCAGCCAGCCAACCCCACTGAGGAAGGCCTGGCCAGCCTGCATAGTGTGCTATTTCGAAAGCAGCCATTCCTGTGGCGTGCGGCCCTGCTGTACTACACCGTTCACCAGGCTGCACACATGTCCTTCCGCCAGCTCTTCCAGGATCTGGCACAATATGTGAAAGATGAGAATGTACGCTGGGAGTATTGTGTCCGTGCCAAGCGAGGACAGACAGACACCTCCCAGCCAGGTGGGAGCTGCGGATTCAGAGGAATACCCAAGCTGGGGCAAGGTGAAGGGTGGGTAAGGATTGGGTAAAGATTCATTGGTTCTCATTCTCATAGGCTGCTTCAGCAAGGACCAGGTGTACCTGGATGGCATTTTGCGAATCCTGCGGCACCGTCAGACCATTGATTTCCCGATGCTGACCTCCCTAGGCAAGGTAAGGGCCTTCAGGCCTAGAGAGGCCCCAGCCAGCTCTTTTTCCTTGTATCTCGGAGTCATGTTTGATGAAGGCTTGGATACCAGGCCTCTCTTGGAACTTGGTTGGAGGTAAGCAGACAAAAGGAAAAAAAATATTTTGGTAGCCCAGATCAGGTGTGTGACCTAGCCTGCAGGTGTGTGCAAATGTTGCAAAGGAGTTGAGTGTTCCAAGACAGGGAGCAGTCAGGAAGTTCTGGGGAAGAAGGTTGGAGAAATGGCCAGGGATCAAAGCCCTATTCCTGAGTATCTATCTGTATTGGATTGAGGAAAGCAAACTTCCCTCAATCATCAGAAGCAAGGGGGAGGTGGAGGGGCTCTAGTAAAAGTGTGGCACAGATTTGGTTTAGGAGCCTCCTGTTGGATGCCCTGTGGGAAGTACATGGAAAAGAAAGGTCTAGATAGGCAAGAGGAGGAGTCCTTCCATCACTCTTGCAGAATGAAAATGATCTGACCTCACCAGGCAGTGGCCACAGTTGCAAAGGGATAAACTACAGATAATAGAACTCTCTATCTGCTGGACTCCCTGAATGGGAAGATGGGAACCCAGTTGCCCTTTCTTGGCCCTGACTGTGGTGACTATGAAGGGCAGGGACAGACAACTGATGTTCAGTAGTCTCATGTTGGTGTGGGAGATACCTGAGAGATACCCGGGTGTCAGCTGAATACTATTTAGAGGTGAGGGGATAAGCCAGGCTGGAGAGGAATGGGCTGTAGAACATACATACAAGATGGAGAGAGAAAGAGAAAAGACCCAGGATAGATGCTGAAGTTATCTTGTGTAGGAATAGAGGAATCATCTCGGGAGAAAATGGCCATAAGCCATCAGTAGATCTGGGACTAGCTGCTTGAAAGCCCAGGGGCTTTGGTTAGCTCTGAGGCTCAGTTTTCTCCTTATAGGTCTCCTATGAAGATGTGGACCAACTGCAGCCATACGGAATTCTAGAAAACACCAGGGTGCCCCACTTCATGAAGGACTTGGGACGCTACCGGCAGCAGCTGGAACACATCATAGTTACTAACCGGCTGGATGAAGCAGAGCTAGGTCGTCTGCTGCCCAACTGACGTTAATTAAGGGTTATGGACAGAAGCTCTGGACAGAGGTTTCAGCTCAGAATATGAAGCTCTTTATGGTTCCATAGCCTAGATGTTTCTTGGGAGCATTGGGAGGCCAGGAGCATCTTGGGAAGATGAGAGGCAATGTCCGGAGGTTTTTGTCCTTGCTAGCCTTCCTGGGGCATGTGAACTAGCGGCAGCATGTCACATAAACTCCTGAACAGGGGAGACCTGGGGATAGGAGAGGAGTTGAATGTGAATAGGAATGCAGGTTGGTTTGGGAATAGAAACTTGTTCCTGCATGAGATGGCTTTGGGTGTCTAGTACCAGTCTTTCTCTTCTCCCAGCTGGCCCATTGGTGCTCCTTCAGCATTCATACTGTCTACCTCTAACTGGAGCTGGTGGGAGTTGGGATCCCCTCTGAGGTGACTTGTCTACACATAGGGTCCTGGCTTTCATTGGGATTCAGAGGCCCAGCTGGGCTGGGGTTTGCTTTTCAGCATTTTGTCTCTCTCACTGTTCACGCATTATTCCATGTGTTACTCCATGTCTCCGGAGTAGCCACTCCTAGTAGTTCAGTGCAGGGACAGGATACTTTGGAAAGATACCATTTGTTCCTCGTCCCTCACTTATCACGTGCACAGACACACTGGATTTCAGGTCTCGTGAGTCCAGCACCTGGCTCCACCCTCAGTGCCCACACCAGTTTTGGTTGTGCCTGTCTTTGACCACAGCCTCACAGCTGGTCTCTGGCAGTGGTTAGTACAGGCTTGGAACAACCATAGTCAAACCTGCAGAGCAGGCCCCTAGGTCTCTTTGTTATCTCATATTCAGGCCAGGAGACATTTCAGAGCTGGTTAATGTTTTCATTTTCACTTCAGATTCAGCTGTGAAAGACTGAGCCAAGTACTGTTCCCTACCCTGGCCTTTTACTTTCCTATCTGTGAAGCTTGGAAACAGCTGGGAAGTTCTTATTCATTTACTTAATAGATGTGTACAGAACTCCTTATGTATGTCTGTGACTGGCTAGAACCCCAACCCCCCCACCCCCACTGAGCTCCCAGCTTAGAGGAAAGCCAGGTAATTAAACAGCAGTTACAATGACCTGTGTGACCTCTGTGTGCTCAAGTTCCCTCTCAGGTCACCCCACCCCAATGCTGTGAACTCCAAGACTTCTCTCCCTAAATGAACAGACATCCTTCTTAGCTCAGTTTACCTAACCTAGTGATTTCCATGGAGTAGAACTGTTGCCTACACAGGCTCCCAAATGGCCCCTGAAGGGAAAAAAAAAGCAATGGGTCCAGAGTCAGATTCTATTAGGAGCCTGGGTTGGAGTTTTCTAGAAATACAATTTGGGTTGTTCTGGGAGTGGAGTGTGTTTGAGGGGTGGGAGTGTTTCACACAAGCCTGCTCAGGTCAGTAGGATTCAGACCCACCCTCAGTTCTTGAGCAAAGAGCCAGAGTTGTGGAGAGTCGGGTCCAGGCTGACCCTCCCAAGTTTATTCATTTTGCAAGTAAGTGGAGTATTGGTGAACTGGGTCAAGCTCTGGCAGGTTCCCAGGTCTTATCCAGCTTGGGTAGGATTTGGACAGGTCAGAATCTGGCCTTCAGGAATCTAGAGATGAAGAGGATGGTGGTCAGTGGGATATGGGGATCAGCCCCCACTTTCCAGTCCACAACCACTAATAAGCCTGTAAGCAAGTGTTTAGGCATTCTCAACCTTCAGACGCATCCCCTTCTTGGAAATCTGGCTCCGGCTCCGGCTCCATCTCTGGTTCTTGCTCAGGCTCTGGTTCTACCTCTGGTTCTGGTTCTGGATCCATTTGTTGTTCCAGGTCATCCCCTTCAGAGACTTCAGCTTCTAGATCTGGCTCCTCTGGAGTTCCAGACTGCACTGCCTCAGAGCCCTCAGGACCTCCAACCCCCTCTTGCTCTGAAGCTCTAGGCAGCCCAGGACATGTGCTCCCTGAACTGGGTGCCTCAGGCGTCCAGTGGCCTGGGCATGGAGGGTCATAGCTGTGGTCCCGGTAGCCTGGAGAGGAAGTGGAGTACTTGAGGCTCAACTCACCCCTCTATGTTTAGTTATCTATACATTCCCTGCCCTCCATACACCCTTAGCTCGCCCCACCCCCAACCCACGCCCCCAATTTCATCAAGACTCCACCCTCTTGGTGCTCACCAGGCCCCACGTGCTGCCAATCCCAGGCGGGCTCTGGCATGCGCACAGTTTGATGGGCACAGCGCAGTAGCTCCTGGCAGGCTGCCTCGCCCTTGCTCTGCACCAGCAACAGCAGGCGGCGCACCCTGCGCTCTGTATCTGGCAGAGCATCCAAGGCTTCATACTCCGGCCCGGTGAGGACTCCCCGGGCCACCAGCGCGTCCAGCAGCAGCCCAGAGTCAGCCTGCAATGTCTCTACCAGCCGTTTCCGCTCCCGGTCAATAGTCTCCGATGGCCGCTCCTGCGTGTTGCCCATATTTGGGCTATATCAAAGAGAAGTTGAGAAACGGGACAAGAGAGGGAGTGAGGGGGAGCTGGCGTTCCCCTACACTGACCTCTCCCAGGAGTTATCTAAGTTCACCTGGACATCAGAGTTTGGGTGGTTTCTCAGTGCAAGACCTGGGAGGCTAGGAACAGAACTTACTCCTCTGGTTCCTCTTCCAATCCTCTCCCTGTCAGCCAACAGCTTTCCCTAGCTGTAACTTCCCTCCTAAGCCCCAGCCACCTGCAGAGCTGGCCACCTAACCAGGCAGAAAACCCTGGGATTGATTCGTACCTCTTTCCTAAACCCTGCAGCAAACCTTGGATCACATTGGCCTGCCTGATCTCTCATACAGTCAGGTCTGCAGCCTGAGTGCTGGGGCAGCCACGCATTCCAGAACCTTGCCCTTCAGTTCACCACCACAGGGCAGCTTCAACATAGTCTGTGACTCTTCCAGGTTATACAAGCAGAACTGAGTTCTCCTGAATTTTAATTTTGACAGACCTCCTGGTGTCAGGGACCCACTTGTTTCCCTGATGGCTGGGTAGTGACTTAAAACCATTTCCTGGGCTGGAGAGATGGCTCAGCGGTTAAGAGCACTGACTAGTGCTCTTTCAAAGGTTCTGAGTTCAATTCCCAGCAACCACATGGTGGCTCACAACCATCCACAATGTGATCTGATGCCCTCTTCTGGCTCCAGGTGTACATGCAAATAGAGCATTCATATACATAAATAAATTTTTAAAAATTCCTATTTGACCTTGAAATGCCCAAGGTCCAGCTCTTAACAGCTATTAAGGGATGCTTTCCAAACTTGTAGCTTCCTCTCCACGGATTATCCATTTTGAGAGGCTGCCTGTACCAAACTGTAGGAACCAGGTATAAATTAATCTACACTGCTCATCTGTATCAACTAATGAGTCCTGTCCACTGGTTGGGTGCCCTAACCCAGCCAGCAAGGGCTCTGGCATTAAGGAAAAAAGCAACCCAGCCATTCCTTTTTCCTTAGCTTCTTTATTCATACATCATCCTTTTAAGTTTCCTTTGCCCTAAATGTCCCTGTTCTACCTTCTTCCTAGCACATTGGATCATACCGCCCCCATACCTCCCAGGTCTCAGTACTCTTACACTATACTATTCCTGGTCACTTCAGGCCTTGGATCCCCCTCCATCCCTCATATCTAAGTGTCAGCCCTACCCCAAGGCCACTAAGCAACAGACCAAGGACATTTCCTCCCCCTCTATCTCCCTTCTTGTCCCATCTGTGTCAGATGCATTGTAGTCAATCTTCATTAGCTTCTGCCCCTTAAACCCACCAGCAGCGGCCTGTCTCCTGGCCAAGGAATTCTTCTGAGTACTACTTCTCACACACTCCCACTCTTCCCCTCCCCTCACTCCAACATAGTGACTTTGACAACTTGGGTAGAATTTATTGTTCCAGTTTTTTTTTTTTCCCCAGACAGGGTTTCTCTGTGTAACAGAGTCCTGGCTGTCCTGGACTCGCTTTGTAGACCAGGCTGGCCTTGAACTTGCAGAGATCCGCCTGCCTCTGCCTCCCGAGTGCTGGGATTAAAGGCATGCGCCACCATGCCCAGCTTATTGTTCCAGTTTTATGGATGAAGAGACAGGTTCAGAGAAACCCAGAAGGACTGGAATCTGACTTGCCCCAGACTAAACTGTAATGTTTCTTGTCTAGCTGAATGCCAAGCCTAGCCACCCATCCTCTGTCCCCATTACCCATCAAAGAATCTAAGCTACTTGGTCCAGCTATTTTAATCCCCTCCCACCATCCTAACAGCCATTTCCATCTACCATTCATTTCTGCAAGAACTATGATCCCCGCACCTCAGCCTTTGCCAATGCCTGTACCTAGGCCTGGGATACACTTCTCTCCCCTCTACTCTATGGACTCAGCCCCTCAGGACAAAACTGCTCCCATGTCTACCCCAGTTCCTGGGAGTTCAAAGGTGGGTAGCCCCTTTTGTATCCCTTGGTCCTTATTACTGTGTTAACTGGGATCTACACTACTCTGGGTGCTCAGGACCTCTGCTCTCTATGAGGCTTCCAAAGACTGTCTCCCATCACTGGTGTAGTGGGTGAGGCCAGACTTCGAGGCTAGATTGGCCTCCTTCCCCATACCCTACGTTTTTTTTATGTTAGCTGCCCCTTCCTTTGAGGTTATCACAGCTCTAAGGTGAATGCTGGTTATGCCCTGGCCAGTGCATCAAAGGACAAGCCTAAATGTTACCCTAAGCCCCAGGTGGAGAGGCATGAGACCTAGTTTGGTCTAGGATACTCAGCTTGCTAGCTGACTGGAATTTGTTGTTGGGGACCGGGGACCAGGAGCCCGTCGCGCATGCGCAACTGCAAGGGTACCCTCAATTGCCCTCCACTCAGTTCTAGAGCTTAAGTTCTGCGGAAGGGCGGGGCACACAGACCTTGGAGTTCCTTTGCAGGTGGTGAGACAGGGGATTCTGCCCAATCTGTTTCCTTTCCCTCCCTGCTGGGTGGAATCGGGCTTGGGGTCCGGAGCGTTTCAGACAGCCCTACTCCGGAGTTCATTCAGCCTCGCTGGGGCAGATGACAGTGCAGAAAGGGCCGGGAGAGCGGGGTGGGGACACGAATAGCAGCTGCAGGGGGGCGGGGCGGCCAGGGCTGCCGGGAATGGGGATGGGGGAGGGGCATGCTTCACTGGTTCTGTGAACTCTGACTCTGGATGTGGATGGAGGCCAAGCTCTGGCAGGCGCGGACTCATAGTCCGCTATCCTTCATCCTTCCCCGTCCCAAAGCATCTGGATTTAAGCCAGGGGGCCAATACAGCTCACAGTACAGTGTGAGCTTGCCCCTTATCCAGGCCCACTCTGGGCCTTCTAATTGTTAGGTGCTTTTAATTTACCCTTTCACGACTCCTCCCTCTGCCTGTCACAGAGAAGTTTAGAGAAGGGAACCGACTTGCTCAGAATCTGAGACACGTGTATTGAGTTGAATGTGGCACAGAAACGCCTGGTTCTTGGAGATCGCAGTGGCCGGCATCTCAGTGCAACTGAGAGGGTTAGGTACCGGCTCTCCAAGTACCACCATTCTCCAGGGAGCGGGGCTCTTCCATGAATGTTCGAGCGTATTAGCGTTACTAAATCGGAACTCTGGACACTTGTATGAACGCAAAGTCATCACCCACCCGTGACTCTAGTGATCTTTGGTTGATAGAAAAAAAGAGAGACCAGAAACCGAGTGGGGGAATGCAGTTTATGTTGCAGGGCTCACTGGGGTAGTGGAGAAAGGCTGTCGCATACTGGGGGCTTCGCTCACCTCCCGGGGGTAGGAGGAGGAGGGGGGCACCGGGAAGCCTAAAGGAGTGTGCTGCTGCGTGGTGCGTGCTTCCTTAGCCAGGCTTTTTCAGAGGGGTGTGGGTCTCAGGGGGAGGAGGGACTGGGTCCGGGATCCAAGTAGGAGGCGTTGCTCTCAGGGGCATTGTAAAGAGTTAAAGCTCCAGGCACGGACAGGGCTGCACCCTCCAAATCTGCCTGAACATCCAGCAGGAGTGGGGTTCCCAGCGTGTGGTCTTTCTCTAGGAGGAGTAAGCTGTGCTTAGGCTAAGGGACCTACTCCCTTTCTTCAGGAAGAGATCCCCCTTCAATTAAGGTGTAACATTATACACACACACACACACACACACACACACACACACACACACACACACA
>CAJQZJ010000896.1:1135139-1240017 GCA_907164525.1 Lophiomys imhausi | reverse complement strand
ACACACACACACACACACACACACACACACACACACACACACACACACACCTCTTTTAAAGGTGGGCCCTTTTAAAGGTAACCCAGGCTGGTGAGTTCAGGACCTTTCTGTCTCAGACTCCCAAGTGCTGGGATTACAAGCGTGCACTACCATATCTAGCTTAAAACATCATTCTTGACCTTACTCCTCTATAATACAATGACTATGGTGTGAATGACTCAGGAAGGCTCTTCAGGGTAGCCTGATTCACCTTCCCACCCCGACCTAAGCTGCCAAGCCCACCAAATCATAATTCACAGACCATGGTGGCTTCTGCCCAGGAGTCCCCACCACCATTACCTACACCTGAAGAAGTCAACTCCTTGACTGTCAGCTCAGCTTCACCCCTCTCTGGAGCCATGGGCTGCATCTGCATGGGAGAACCCCCCCAGGTAGCAGCCGAGAAGGGAGCCCAGAAACTGAGGAAGAGAGCTGGGGAATCACTGGGACAATCCTTCAGCCATGAACCAAAGTGTATGGCCCTTCCCACTCCCTTCTTACCAGGGACAACTCCATGTCCAAATCCATCAAAGTCCATTCTCGGCCTTGCAGGCTAGGGCCCAGCACCTGGGAAGAGCTCAGGTAAGGGATGCCCTCAAAGGCTGCACGGGCAGCTCAACTTCATGTGTCTCATGTCCTACCCCCGGCAAAGAGACACTCACATCCATGGGTGCTATGGGCTCAACAGTTTCAGGGAGAGGTCGAAGCAGCATTGGGGGCAGCAGACTCTCTGGACTCCGGTTACTCCGATCCAGGCCCAGAGTTCCCCTGTGCAGAAAGAACTCCTATTGAACTGTAATACACATCTCCTTTTAGTTCTTTTTCTTTCTTTTTTTTTTTTTTGGTTTTCAAGACAAAAGTTCTCTATGTATCCTTGACTGTCCTGGACTCACTTTGTAGACCAGGCTCTCCTCGAACTCACAGAGATCACCTGCCTCTGCCTCCTGAGTGCTGGGATTAAAGGCAGGTGCCACCACGCCCAGCCTCCTATTAGTTCTTAAGGAACTTGCATCATCAGGTTTAAATTGTTCCAACAACAACTAGAACATGCTAGGAGACAATACTTTCCCCTTCAATCCTGTCCCTAATAAGGGATTTTTTTTTTTAATTTTGTGGGGGAAGGAGTGAGACAATGTCCTGTTATGTAGCCCTGGCTTGCCTTAAAGTTACAACAGTCCTCTTGCCCCAACTTTGTTGCTGTTTGACACAGGGTCTCCTGTGGCTTAGTCCAGGCACAAATCTTTACTAGCTAAATATGACCTTGAACTCCTGGCCTTTCTGTCTCCTTAGAGCTGGAATTATAGCAGTGTGTCACTATGCCCAGCTTCTAAGAGGTTACATTGAGTTTGCCTTTGCTTCCTAGCTGAGACCTGAGATTTTGGGAAATGTCCCCTTCCTATAGAGAGGTGTACATAGTAGTAGAGGATTTTTATTTGGTTTTTGTTGTTTCTGCATTTGTGTTATAGTCTTGGACTTTGAATTTAAGTCTTGAACATGCTAGGCTGTACCCTACCACTAAGTTATATCCCCAGCCCAGCCACTTTTTCCCTTTTATTTTTACTTTAGTTAATTTATTATTATTATTTTATTTTATATTTTGGCTTTTAAGACAGGGTTTCTCGCGTCGGGCGGTGGTGGCGCACACCTTTAATCCCAGCACTTGGGAGGCAGAGGCAGGTGGATCTTTGCGAGTTTGAGGCCATCCTGGTCTTCAAAGTGAGTCCAGGACAGCCAGGGATACACAGAGAAACCCTGTCTCAAAATACCCACAAAAAAAAGACAGGGTTTCTCTGTGTTTCCCTTGATGTTCTGGAACTCACTGTGTAGATCAGACTGGACATGAACTCAGATCCACCTGCCTCTGCCTCCCAAGTGCTGGGATTAAAGGCGTGTGCCACCATCACCCAGGTTTTTAATTTATTTTTATTATTTATTGTGAGTGTAATGTGTGTCGGAGGTACAGCATGTGTAAAGATCAGAGGATGGTTTTGTGGAATTGATTTTCTACACTTTACTTGAGTTTTAGGGGCTAAACTTGGATCAAGAGGCCTTTGTGGCAAGTGCTTCACCTGCTGAACCCTCCTGCCAGATTCTTTTTCTATTTAGAAAGAGTCTCACTAAGTTACACTGTCTTGAGCTCATACTGTAGCCCAGGCGGGCCTTGAACTTGTGATACTCCTGCCTCAGTCTCCCAAGTAGTTGGGTTGACACCCCTGTGCCACTAAGACCAGCTACCATTCTATATCTATCTACATATCTTTATCTGTACATATGTTCATCCCCGTGAATTAATCTCAGATGTAAATTCCAGAGTCCTACCACAGGGTGCTTAGTGTCTTGACTGGGAGTTTCCATCATCTAAATGATTTGGATACTCTTTGGAGCATACTCTGAGAAACCAGGTCAGGGTCATGAGAGTCATGAAATGCCCAATGCCGTCCCTTAGCTGCCACAGGACAGAGAAAGCAGTAACTGTTCTTTGGCTAGTGTATGTGGATCTATCTGTAAATCAGCATTGGCTCTGCTCACCTGTCAGGTACCTCCCTGGGGCCCCTTGGCTCAGGCTGTTGTCCATTCCTGGACCCCTCAGGGCTGAAGTTCCCTTTCCCTTCCAGGATGGCCTGCACCACAGCCACAGGCAGTGGTGGGGGTGCTGTCACGCAGAAGTCACACTCGTTTGGGGCTAGGGCCAGCCTGGCCTCGCCATCCCCCCCTGGACTGGCCGGCTCTTCTTTGAGCGGTGCCAGCCCCTTCACCCTGCACCAGAGAAAAACTTCAACCAGACCCTGACACTGACCTCTCCCCACCCCCATGGGGCTCTGGGATGTAGGCCCTTTCCCACAGGGCCTCAGAAGGTAGCCCCTGTCCCCCTTACCTCTTGCCACCACTGGAGGGAGAAAGCCTGTGCCGTTCAGGAGATGGGGAATCTTCTGGGATGTCAGAGATGATGGGCCCTCTGGCCCTGTGAGGGCTGAGGCCCAAGGTAGTCTCTGGGAGGGGCTGCAAGTACAAGGCTAGGCCCAGCCTTTGACCTCTAGCTGTAGGAAGAGCCCAACCAGCACCCACTGGAACCAGGTCTAAGGGTCAAGGTTTGAAAGTGAATCTATGCTGGGGAGCCTTGGTCTGCTTGGTAGAGGGCTGGCTTCCATCTTTTGGGAGGAAATAGGGAGAAGAAACGGCTTTCCTCACAACCCTATCTACACCCGAAGAAAGGAGGAGACACCTACCGACTGAATAAAGTAGGGGTCCTGGAAGAGGGCACCAGACAGGGGGCAGGCATTGAATTTGGCAGATGCTGGGCAGGAACTTCCCTCATCTAGCATCAGGGACCTGTGCATGGAGGGCAGGTTAGGCTTCCATGCCCCTCAGCCTGTACGTCCCTCCCTCCCTTTCTCTCTCCCTCCCTCAGGCCCCAGCAGCCAAGTCAGCAGAGATGAGGCCTGTTGCCAGGGCATCAGTCACATGCTGGAGTGGAAGGGGTTCCCTGAGAGATTGGGGGGCCCTTTGGGGGTTGAGAGGGGAGGGAGGGAGCTTAGTTTGAGCCCCAAGCCAGGGGATACCTACTTTGGGCCTAGGAATTTGAGGGTAAGGTCCTGCTGTGGAAGAGGGGAAGGGATGTGGAGTGGAGGTGATGGGTGGTAGAGTTGGGGGTAGGATGGAAGGGGGTAGTCCTGGATGGAGGGAGGACTGAAGATAGATTCCCGAGGAGTCTCTGGAGGGGGGGGTCCCTGACAGGGAAGGTGATCCCAGCAGGGGGAACAATGTGAACACTGCAGGCTTTTGTACTCACAGCTTTCTCTTGGTTCCTGTACTACTGGACCCTGTCTGAAGTGGCCCAAACAGGCACTGGATTAGCTGAAAAGAATGGGTTAATTCATACTTCAGGCCAGGCTCTTCAGCCTAGAAAGGCAATTCCTGGCCAGTCTGAGGGAAAGGGGGTTGAGGTATGGGGCGCCCAGGAGTGGGGAGGACAAGAAGTAGAGGCACCTTGCCGATGACCCGGTGCTGCTGACTGTGGCTCTGACGAAGTGTGACCACCTCTCGCCACAAGATCTCGTTCTGCCTGTGGAAAGGAGTTTGACAGATGCTGAGGTATCGGAGTTTGCTCAGCCACCATGCCCCACAGAATGGAGAGGTCCAGACTCTGGTCAGCAGAAGGGACGTGCATCTTGTAAGACTAAAAGTTCCAGAGCTGGACCCATTGTCTGGATGGAGGCTCCAACCTAAGAGTGGAAGGAGCTGCCCAAAACCCCTAGGTAGCCAGTATTTTCTCACCCATAACTCCACCCTTCCTTCCCTTTCCCGCACTGCCTGAGTTCCTGCAGCCGTGCCTCGGTGCTCTCCTGCATTCCCCTCAAAGCTTGCACCTCTCCCAGCAGTCGGCCCAGGTCTTCAGGACGCCAACGATTGTCATCGCCTCGTAGCGCAGGTACCTGTAGGCAGGTGGCACATAAAACATAGTCAAAAGCCCCAACACTGGTGATTTTCCGGTTTTTTGCAGTTTGTCTCACCTTGCGGCGCACGCGCTCCAGTAGCTGCTCGCGGCCTCGCACGAAGCTTGGATGCTGGAACTCAACGTGGTCACGCTCTGGTCTGAGCAGGCCACCTTGCTCAATGCTCACCACCTTCCGGAAACCGTCTAGGGAATGGTGCCCGGGAAGGGGGTTTTGGGGGTGGGGGCGTGAGCGTGAGTTGCGCCATCCTCTGCAATAAATCCCCACAACCCGCTCCCCACCAGGCAGAGGGACTCACACATGTTGAGTTGGCGAACAAAGCTAGCCATGTTGCTGTGCTTGAAATACTGGGGCAGTACTTCCTTGGCAAAGCGGCTCTGGTCACTTACGAGGAAGCTGGCCCCACTCTACGGAGAGATGCCCACCCGCAAGCGGGTAGAGACCAGATCCCGTGAGTGGCACCCACTCCCCGCTGGGCCACACTCACCTACTCTGGGGTTCAGGCTTGCACCTCATTGGGGGAAGGGAGGACATGGTCATGTCAGAATCGTATAGCCCATCCTGTCATAACAGCCACAAAGAATTCCTACCCCTAACTAGACCTAGACTAGGTTCTCAGAAAGAATAAGCACACACCAACCCAGGGTCCTCCTCAGACTGGTCCCAGACTCACTATGTGACCATGAGCCAGAGGTAGAGCTGGCCCTTCCCTTTTCTTGGCTTGTTTTCTCATAAGTCGATAAAGTCAAGTGAGAATTATTTAGGTCCCTTTGGGCTTTAGGACCCTTACTCCTCATCCTTATCTCACACTCCCCTTCCACCTTGATCCACTCCGGACAGTTGAATCGAGGTACTCACAGCCCAGTCCCAGTCGGGGGCTGGGTGGACATGGATGTTCACAGACATTGGAGGGACCCCCGGGGACCACTGAGGGAGTTGAGGGGCCCCCAGCCCTCACCGGGCTCCAGCGGATGAGGTGGTCTGTGCCTGGGTCGCCCACCAGCGCCCATAGCTTGCCGAGGAAGGCGGGTACCGGGCTGGGGCCTGGCTCCGTGGGCAGCGCAGCTGGCGCTTCCTGCATGGCGCAGTCTCGGCCGGCCTCAGCGTTCCAGCCCGGGCCGCTGCGGGCTTGTCAAAGCCGCGAAAGTGCTGCGTTTGCCGCCCGCCCCGCCCTTCTCCGCCCCTGGGCGCCGGGTCAGGCGGGGGCCGCGTGCGAACCCAAGAGGCGGGGCTCGGACAGCAGCCCAGCCCCCAGCCACGAGAAAGGACTGGCTGAAACGTAGGTGTGTGGGGGTGAGGAGGGGACCCCAGGTTCGAGTCTCCTCCCTCTCAATCTCCTCTTTCAGTGTTGTTTAGGAGAAATCGCCTGTGAGCTCGGAAAGTTCTAGTTCATCTGTGGACATAGGGAAGCCTAGGTAAGGGCAGACAGATAGAAAGGGTGGTGGGGGAAGCCGGACTTCCCGGTCTGCCGGAACGCTGGGAACTAGTCACTCCCGGGGAGTATAGAGTGCCCGGATTCCAACAACCCCCGCCCCCGCGCCCCAGTCACGGTACAGTGGCCCCTGAGGTCTCCTTCTCGCACGTCTGGCCGGACTGCTCTTCCAGCCTCTGTGCATTTCCTGCCCTCCCTTTCAGAGCTGACTCGAGATCACAGGACGCAGGGATAGTAAAGGATTTATTTACTTCCCACTCACCCTTGACTCTTGGGTCCTACTTGTACCTGCCCGCCCCCACCCCTGGGTCTCAGAGCTAGCGCAGAGTGCACAGAGGGAAGGGAGAGCCCAGGATGGTTGAGGGGGCTCTGTGAACTTCTGGTCCCTGGGACTGGTCTGGATGCCCTCATAGGCCCCAATCCCCGAGAAACACTGTAGGGAAGCAGTCCCAAAGGAAGGGACTGCGCAACTTGCTCAGGCCTCTCTGAGGCTTCGGGTCCCGCGGTCCTGGAGTGGTGAGAATGCCCAATCACCGCACCAGCGTGGGCTGCCAGGGATGCGGCTCACGCTTTAGTTTGAGCGTATAGCTGCGCAGGCGCGGACAGTGCGCGCGGAAGGCGGCCAGCACCGAGGGTCTCACCACGCAGAAGCAGTGTATCTCCCTCAAGCCCGCGCAGCGCGCCGCCAGCTCCTCCAGCGCGGAGTGCAGCTCGGTGGAAGCGGACGCGCGCACCTCGAGGGCGCGCAAAGTTTCGGCGTAGTGGCATGCTGCGAAGCGCACAGGCCCCACGGAATCACCGGAGAGGTTGAGCCGCAGCACAGCCACGGGTACTGCTGGTTGCAGGATGCGCGTCACGGCCTCGTCTGGAAGCGCAGGCTCCAACTCCAGCTCCACCTCCAGCGCAGGGTGGCGGCAACTCAAGGTAGCCCAGGCTTCATCTGGCAGGGGGGACGCACGAGCATCCTCACGGGACGCGCACCGCAGTGCCAAGAGTGCAAAAGGGGCGCGACGTGGAGCAGCTAGCAATTCCAGCGCGGCGAGCGACAGACTGGCAAGGTGCAGTCCAAGGGCGCTCAGGTGAGGGCAGGACTCCAATAGCTTGAGCACGGAGCTGGGCCGCACCCTGTCCACCAGAACACGGTTGTCTAGGAAAAGGCTGCGGAGCTCGGGGCAGCCACGTGCAGCCTGGAGCACCAGAGTGTCGTTCAGTGTGTAGGGCAAGCGGCGCAGATCGAGATGGTGAAGTTGGTGAGCGGCTCCGCAGACTTCGTGCACAGCACCCAGGATGTCAAGGCCAGCATCAAAAAGCGGCTTCTCTCCACGGCACTCCAAGCGCAGGCTTCGAAGGCGTGGGGTCCGGCAGGCCAGAGCAGTCAGCAGCTCGGTGGCCGCTTGGCGACTGGGCTTCTTTGATGGCTCATACTCCAGCCTTAGGTTGCGAATGTGGCCAAGGCAGGCGGACAGATACGGTTGCAACAAATCTTCCAGCTCACAGTCACAACTTGTGTTAGAGCGATACAGAAAGGAATTAGAGGTGTTACTATGAACTGGGGAAAAACTTTTTAAAAAAATTAATGTATTGATTTGTGTGTGTGTGTGTGTAGTTGTTTTGCCTGCATGTAATCCAGCTCTTCTGGAAGAGCAGCTAGTGCTCCTAACCTCGGCTTTGTTGCTTGGTTGCTGATGAGGCCTCCGGGCCCAAATGATTAAGTCTAAGCCTCAGTTTTCCTGTCTGTGCAAAGGAAATACAACTACCTACCTGCTATGCGAGCTTGTTGTGAGGGTTAAATGAGTTAGTTTATGTAAGGCACCTAGAACACTAGTTGGGGGCCAGGGCCAAGCTCAGCTGTAGAATCCTTGCCTAGCAGGTGTGAGACCCTAGGTTCAATCCCCTGTGGCAAAAATAATAAAAAGACAATACCAATTGGTATATAGTAGGCAGCCAATCGGCATCTTCAAGAATGAAGATGAGCAGGCAGCCGAAGCAACTCACCTGATACTTGATTCATGCCACACAGCACTACTGGTGGCCACAGCAGCCCAGGCCTTGCAGACTCTGGCAGCTACAGCGAGGTCCCTGAGAGACAGGCCGTGGAAGATGAGGGCCAACACTTCCTCTGGCAGTTTTTCTACCGGCTCCATCATGGTGTGACTTGCGGGGGGTGGGGGTTAGAGGGGGTCTGCTGCTCCCAGCAGCTGAGCCTAGAGTGAAAGAGGGAGTCCCTAGGCTCAGAAAGGATGGCGGATTCCGAAATGCCAACACTTGGGCATAGTAATGCTTATAGCCTAGGAGAAGCTATTCGATTTGTAGAGAAAGCAGAGGTCCCAGTCTGTCAGATGGCTCAGCAGATAAAGGCACTTGCCCCCAACACACATGACCTGAGTTCTATCCCTGGGCCACAGGGGATGAAAGAAAGAATTGCCTTCTGAAAGTTGACCTCTGACCTCCACAGGCATTCCTGCCCACCCGAGTTGGAGCACTTCTGTACACACACACACACACACACACACACACACACACACACACACACATATACATGTGAATAGGTGAATAAATGATAGATTAAAAAGCACATAGCCCAAGAATGGGGCTGGAGAAATGGCTTAGCAGCTAGGAAAACTGGTGTTCTTGCAGAGAATACAGGCTTGATTCCCAGCACCCCACATGGCGGCTCACAACTGTCCTTGACTCCAGTTCCAGGGGATCTGACACCCTCTTCTAGCCTCTGTGGGCACCAGGCCCACACATAGTTCACATACCTAATGCAGACAAACACTCATTAACATAAAAATATGTAAATCTAAAAATGATTTTGTATGACAAGGTACTAGAGAGATGGCTCATCTGTTAAGAGCATTTGTTGTTCTCAAAGAAGGTGGGTATTTGGTTCGAAGCACCGACATAGCCAGACATAACTGTTTATTACTGCAGTCCTAGGGTATCGAACACCCTCTTCTAGCCTCTGTGGCAATGTACACTCATGTTACACAGATATACATGCACATACATACACATTAAAAAAGAAAAGTGCGGAGGGCTCTGCTCAGAGTATAATTAATTTTCCCCAAAGGGTTAAGGGTGTAGCTCCAGCAGGTGTGCTTTTACACACACACACACACACACACACACACACACACACACATACACACACACATACACACACAGACACACACACACAGACACACACACACATACACACACACACAGACACACACACACACAGACACACACACACAGACACACACACACACACACACACACACACACACACACTTCTTTCCCATCTCCTTCTCTTTTCTTTCTCATTTCTACTGTGTTGAACTTGAGATATTCCTGCCTCTGTGGTTTTTTTTTTCTTTTTTTAAAAACAGGATCTCACAATGTAGACCAGGCTGGCCTTGAACTCACAGAGATCCACCTGCCTCTGCCTGGAAGTTCTGTGACTGAAGGTGTGTACCCCCAAGTCTGGCCCTCCGTGGTTCTTCAAACTACTCTCTCATTTGCTGAACAAGCTTTACTCGACTCCATAGGTTTCAAGTTGGGAATATTGTCCCAACCCTTCCACTAAAAGTGACTAACGGATTAGTCAGTCAGATGTGAATCTTAGGGAAGATAGGTTTTGTTTGTTTGTTTTCGTCTGAGATCCCAAGCCAATCAGGAAGTGATGGTGCACATACCGGGCTCACAAGGGGGGACTCCTCGCGCTGCCTCCACCCCAGAAACTGACTTCCCGCAGCAAAAGACAGACCTGTGGAAAAAAAAGCTTGCGGCTCTGGCATCTTGAGGGGCTGTTGTTCAAGTTAGGACCCTGACCCTTGCGCAGCCTTTGTTCTCGCTAGTTCGGTTGGAAGTCCGCAGATCCACTCTGGAATTTGGCTTTTATAAGGAGGGTGGATTTGTTGGAAACTGTGGGTTCTCTTTGAAGCTGCCTGTTTTGTGTTAAGGTGCTGGGAGGTTTCTGTAAAGGTCCATGCCACTTGCCAATTTAATTTCCCTATGTTTCCAGGCTTATGGTCTCTCGTGGAATTTACCCCAAGTATACTCTAGTTTCGGATACTCTGAGCTAGATTTTGTCTTGGAACCACAGCACCCCATTTTCAGTGCTAAAGAGTAGCAGAGATTAGAGCATGAAACCGGATTCCTAGGGGGCGCCAGAAAATTCTCATCTCCAGGAAATGCCCTCTGATTGAACCCCAGGGACTGACTTAAGTTTGGCAGCTCTCACTCTGGGGCCCTTCGGCCTCAAAAAACTCAAGCCGCTGAAGTCTGACCAGTGGGCAGTTGGTCCAGTCACCTAACCTCGGGTGTCGTTATCTTACCTGCTCAGCGGACTAGGTGGGTTGTGCCCGGAGGCAGGGGACTGGCCACGGAGGACTGCGGGGCAGGAAGGAGAGGCTCTAAGCGGAGAGGGCGGGACGCGCGGGCGGACCCGGCAGCTAGGGCTGGGGCGCCGCCCCTGCGTGTCCGCGCACACCCGGAAGCCGCGCGGCGGAGTCCGGCGAGTGTGTGGCGGCCAGGTTAGTGCGGATGGTGGGTGGGCTCCCGTGATGCCGCTGGAGCAGAGAGAGAGAGAGAGAGAGATCTGGCTTCCGAGGGTGAGCACCGCGCGGTGGTGACACCCAGTTACTGGCCAGCTGGTGGTGGCGGCCTGTTGAGCTGTTTCGGTGGGAGGCGCGAGGGGCTTCGAACTTCCACCTTCGATGATTTCTTGTCCCAACTAAGGGTTTCTGGTGGGTGTCGGGGCCCTGAGCGGGAGAGGATGTGACTGCAGGACTCGCCCAGAACGGTTCTGAGAGCCCCCTTCCTGCCTGAACTCTGGCGTGTGCGAACCCAGAGCTTGAAGGCGGGGTAGTGGGCAGACTGGGAACCTCCCTCTGCCAGGTCGCGTACTGCCCAGCTAAGCGAAGCCAAGCAGGGGGCGTGTCTTGACGGTCTGGGAATCTCAGACTTTTGAGTGGGGAGCCATGCATTTCCACCCAGCCAAAAGAGGGGCTGCCTGGGGACTGTTGCGTGTTAAAGAGACACTGGGCATCTGGGTAGGGGGCATTTGTTCTTAAGTTAGTATTGGTGCCCTAGGACCCAGCCTAGAAGCCTCTAGGTGGATGGTGGGGCTTTCGGTGGAAGGACGCCTGGGAAGGATTTTTTTCTCTTTGGTTTTCCGAGACAGTGTGTAGCCATGGCGGTCCTGGAACTTACTCTGTAGACTAGGTTGGCCTCAAATTCACAGAGATCCCGCCTGCCTCTGCCTCCTGAGTCCCGGGATTAAACGGGTGCACACCCGGATCTGGGAAGGATTTCTAAGGGGACAGTGAGACAAGCTCTCTCCACCTTGTCTGTCCTGTTAGCAGCCAGCCCACTTCCCCTATTTGCCCCGTACCAGTGAATTGATCTCCAGATCGCTAGTTCTTGTATCTGACAAGCCCTGATGGGTAGTGCCCCCCCCATAAGGTTCCAAATCTCTTTCCACCCTTTTATCCATCACATCAGCAATTCCAAATCAGAAGGATAGGAATGTGAGCCAGGAGAAGTTTCAAGAATCACCACGCTACTTCTTAGGGGCCTCATTTGTTTTACCTCCTTGGTTGTCACTGAAGAGTTTTGTCCTGATTTGTTGCTTTACTTTTTAAGAAAGACATTAGTGGGCTGGGCGCGGGCTCAGTGGGACCTTGCTGTGTAGGTCAGGCTGGCTTCAGCCTGATCTTCTTGCCCCTGGCTTCTGAGTGCTGAGATTAAAGTAGGAAGCCACCATACCAATATCAACCTCCTCTCTTCTGTTTTTCTTTTTGGTCCTGGGTCTTGCACTTGGCAGGCAAACATTCTACCATTGAATTTTATCTTCAGACATACTCCATTTCTTCTTCTTTTTATTGTCTTTTTGAGCCAGGATTTCACTATGTAGACCAGGCTGCCCTCAAACTCACAGAGATCCGACTGCCTCTGTCTCCTGAGTGCTAGGATTAAAGACATGTCCCACTATGCCTCACCTTTTTTTTTGTTTTGTTTTGTTTTGTTTTTCCATTTTTTTTTTCAGACAGGGTTTCTCTGTGTAGCCTTGGCTGTCCTGAAACTCACTCTGTAGACCAGGCTGGCCTCAACTCACAGAGATCCATCTGCCTCTGCCTCTCGAGGGCTGGGATTAAAGGTGTGCACCACCACCACCCGACTTTTTTTTTTTATACTAAAGGAACATGTCTATTATATATAAAATAGAAGATATTGTTAAATATAAAGAAAATTAAAATCAATCCTCAACCTGCCCACAGATAATAATTTAAGATTGGTTTAGTAAATATATGTGTATTAGTATATTTTCTGATGGAAGAGGGGTTTCAAAAACTGTGCCCTCCAGCAAGGTAGTGGTGGTGCACACCTTTAATCCCAGCACTCAGGAGGCAGAGGCAGATGTATCTCTGAGTTTGAGGACAGTCTGCTCTACAGATTGAGTTCCAGGACATCCAGGACTACACAGGGAAACCCTGTCTCAAAAAACAAAACAGAACAAACAAACAAACAAACAAACAAACAGAAAAACCCAACCAACCAAACCAAATAAAACAACAAAACAAAACAAAACAAACACACAAACAAAAAAAAGTATGTCCCTATGCTTAGACCTAGATAGGGCCATCAACAATAAATACATCATTTCTCTTGGCAAGGTCTGTATGATGCCCTGCCTAGGTGCTTTCTTCACCTTGACCCTCCATTACAGGTTTGTTTGTTTGTTTGTTTGTTTGTTTTTGTTTTTTTCGAGACAGGGTTTCTCTGTGTAGCCCTGGCTGTCCTGGACTCACTTTGTAGACCAGGCTGGCCTCGAACTCGCAAAGATCCACCTGCCTCTGCCTCCCAAGTACTGGGATTAAAGGCGTGCGCCACCACCGCCCGGCTCCTCCATTACAGGTTTAAAAACAGGATTTTGACAGGAGGTGGATGGAAGATATCCTAGCATTGAGGAGCTCTGTTCTTGTGTGGACAATTAGGGAATTTGTTTAGGAACAGCTGAAGAAAACAAGAGCCTGATAAAAAAGTAGAATGATGTAGCTTACATAACTGAGCAGTCAACGATGGTCACAGAGATAGCTGGGTCCATGGTTAAGAGTGTATGTCCTGGGCTGGAGAGGTGGCTCAGAGGTTAAGAGCACTGGCTGTTCTTCCCAAGGTCCTGAGTTCAATTCCCAGCAACCACATGGTGGCTCACAGCCATCTATCTACATTGAGATCTGCCCGGGCATATATGTAGAGCAAATACTTTATACATAATAAACAAAAAAAGTTTTTTTTTTAAAAGAGTGTATGTCCTGGGGCTGAAGAGATGACTCAGAGGTTAAGAGCACTGGCTGGCTGTTCTTCCAGAGGTCCTGAGTTCAATTCCTAGCAACCACATGATGGCTCACAACCATCCATAATGAGATCTGGTGCCCTCTACTGGCCTGCAGGCGTACGTGCATGGAGAACACTGTATACATAATAGATAAATCTTAAAAAAAAAAAAGAGTGTATGTCCTGAGATGGAATACCCAACTCAACAGCTAAGAGCAGTAGCAGCTCTCCCAGAGGAACCAGGTTACATTCCCAGCACCCATACGGTGGCTCCCAACCAACTCCAGTGCCAGAAAGTCTGATGACCTTTTCTGACCTCCATGGTTGAAATTCATGTGGTACACAGGCACACATGCAGGCAAACCAATAAAAAAATAAGAGTGTATGTCCTGCCAGGTATGGTAGTTCCAGCACTCAGATCTCTGACTTTGAGGCCAACCTAGTCTACATAGTGAGTTTCAAGCCAGGCAGGGTTGCATAGAGAGACCCCATCTCAAATAAATAAATAAATAAATAAAAACAAAAGTATGTCCTCATCTCTTATTTAGTCTTGTTTCCTTCCGTACAGGAGTCCTACTTCCCTCAGATAGGTTGTTTCTAAGCAGCAGCCAAAGAGAACTAATCTTTCCCTCTAATTCAACACCAAGGATAGGGAAATTAGTGCCTCTTCCTTAGTGGTCCACCTACTGGTGCAGAGTTGAGTTTCATTAGTCCAGTTTGAGCCCTATATCAAGTCCTGGCTGGTTCTTGAAGAATGGTGACAGGGATATGTAGACTGGCCAGCCTTGCTTTTCACAACCAAACTTGGATCTAGGCAGTGACAATTAAGTGGAGCCAGGTATAGTGGACCATAGGAGGCTCTTTTAGACCTGCAAATGCTTTGGGAATTCTAGGTTAAGCTGAAGGCAAAACTAAAGAGTTGAGTCTGGTTGGTTTTGAAGCTTGCACCCGGTCCAGAAAGAAGATATCTTTTGTCAACTTTGGTAAGAGAAACATACTGGCCTGGGGGCCACTTTAGGGCCCACCCACTCTGTTCAGCGGTTACTGACCTTGGACTTTTTGTTAAAGGTGTTGGGGGTCAGTCCTGGGTTGGGCCGGGCAGTACTTGAGCAGAGCCAAAAGTTGGGAACACTGTGGAAGGGCAGCTGGGCCGGGCCACATGAGACTGAATAGTTGTTTCCCAGTCTGGAGATGATCTATTATTTGTATCTCTAGGAGGCAAGATGGCAGCTGGGCAAAATGGGCATGAGGAGTGGGTGGGCAGTGCATACCTGTTTCTGGAATCTTCGATGGACAAGGTGGTCCTATCTGAAGCCTACACAGATCCCAAGAAGAAAATGGCAATATACAAGGCTCTGCAGACAGCACTGTCAGGTGTGTGGCTAGACGGGTGTACAAATGACTCTGGGACTTTTGAGTGGGACTGGGATTAAGGCCCCACTTCTTTGCTTTTGAGGATTAGACACCTTTAGGAAAAAGATTATTTGGGTGAGGGGTTGGAAGAGGGATGAGGAGAGAGGGAGGACCCCAGTCTTGTGGGATCTGCAACCTTTGCTGAGTGCATGTGTGTCATTGAGTGTAGATATTTATAGCTTGTCTGCCTTATCTAGACCTACCTGTTTCTCTTCTAATGTCACCCTGCTGTACATCCGTCCCCACTTCTGAGCAGCCAGTTCACTCTTTGCTACTAATTGCACTTTTCTGTCTTCTTTTCCTCTCTCACTGCAGCATTCCTTGCCCAAAACGCCTTCCCCAGTACCTACCCTTTCTGTTCCCCTCCTCCATCTCTGGGCAGAGATCACAAGAAGCTGTAGCTGGTGGGGGAGGGGGGTTGGGAGAGTAGTATGACTATGGGCTTAGCCCCCCTCCTCTGGCTGCTTGGAGAAAAGTCCAGTTTGGGGACAGCGGGTGGCCTGACTGCTCGCCTCCACAGAGAATGCGGACAGCCCTGACGTACTGCAGATACTCAAGATCCACTGCAGCGACCCGCAGCTCATCGTACAATTGCGTTTCTGCGGACGACTGTTGTGCGGCCGTTTCCTCCAAGCCTACCGCGAGGGGGCGCTGCGCAGCGCGCTGCAGAGGTGCATGGCCTCGGCACTTGCCCAGGAAGCGGTGCAGCTGCAATTGGAGTTGCGTGCTGGCGCTGAGCAGCTGGACACTTGCCTGACTGATGAAGAGCGCTGTTTGAATTACATCTTAGCTCAGAAGGTGCTGCCATCTGGAGTTAGGATGGGAAGGGCGGGGATTTGCGGCCAAAAGCCGCACTTACTGTGCACCCCTTTGCGCAGCCCGACCGGCTCCGGGACGAGGAACTCATGGAGCTGGAGGATGAGCTCTGCAAACTGACATGTGACTGCTCTGGCCAGGATGGAGTCACACAGATAGCTCCAGCCCCTTTGAAGTCCCCAGTTCCCTCTCCAGCCGAGAAGTCACTGCCAGCGGCCTGCCAGACTTTTTTGTTCCATGGTCAGCCCATAGGTGAGGTTTACCAGCAGAAGCGGGGTCACCAAGAGGTTGGTTGATCTGGACTGGAGTAGGGCTGGGCCCAGGGAGGGTACAGGCTCCAGGGAACCGGTGCTCACCCATCTCTCCTCACTTCCTCCGCAGTGAACCGGCCACTGAATCTGCAAGACCAGCAGACATTCGCGCGCTCAGTGGGCCTCAAGTGGCGCAGGGTGGGACGCTCGCTGCAGCGCAGCTGTAGAGCACTGAGGGATCCTGCTCTCGACTCGCTGGCCTATGAGTACGAGCGCGATGGGCTATACGAGCAGGCCTTCCAGTTGCTGCGCCGCTTCATGCAAGCCGAGGGCCGCCGTGCCACGCTGCAGCGCCTGGTGGAGGCGCTGGAGGAGAACGAGCTCACCAGTCTAGCAGAGGATCTGCTGGGCCAGGTAGAGCCCAATGGCAGCCTAGCCTAGGTCTAGTACTGTGGGAAGGGCGGTCAAACAACACTTCAGCCAGTGTTTGGAACCCACAGGTGGCTGTTGGGGTCTTTTTACTGCTGCTTCTGCTGACCACTTCCCATCCACTGAACTCTAAGAGCGTACACACTCCTCCACTTTGTTGAGGTGCTGGAGTGGGACTGCCCTCCGCAGGAGCCAGGCAAATACCCACGGGGCCTCAGGGTAGTATATCACTGAGGATTCTGCCTCAGATTCTTTGATGAAGACAGTGTGGATGTACCTATCCTCCCATCCTAAGAGGACTTCGTGCAAAAACTCACTAAGTACCTGGACATTCTGAAGCCTAGATATCATTCAAGGTGCTACAAATCCTGTTGTGAGCAGAATGTACGATTTTCCCTGCCCTTGGCTCATACTCAACGTGGGACTGAAGCACTTTGCATCGATAATAAAAACATAACCCTTTTATAGACTTGTGGAAATACCGATGTCTAGCCCAGGTTGGGATTAGTCACCTTCAATGGAATAGTGAGCCAGGTGGGGTAGGGAGTGGAGAAAGGGTACAGCAGGATCAGGTGGGGCCTCCAGGAAGGTGAGAGAGAGGGATGATAGGACAAGTTTAGAGGGAGGAGGGATTGCTTCCTGTCCTGTTAGTGAAGGATAACATGGGGGTTTGGTGAACCATTGTATAGTTTGGGTTTGTTTGTTTTTCCAGACAGGGTTTCTCTGTATATACCTGGCTGTCCTGGACTCACTTTGTAGACCAGGCTGGCCTCGAACTCACAGAGATCCTACAGCCTCTGCCTCCTGAGTGTTTAAAAGTGTGCCCTACCACGCCTAGCTGAAATTTTAATTTTTTCTGATTCAGGCTCACTGTAATAGATGTTTTAACCTCATACACCACCAAAACAAACCTAGGCTGGCTGGGTTTGATGGCTCATCAGTTAAGAGCAGTGCTGCTCTTCCAAAGGACCCAGGTTCAAATCCCAGCACCCATATGCCAGTTCACAGCTGTCTGTAATTGGCGGGTGTGATGCTGTACCTAGCACTCAGGAGGCAGAGGCAGGTGGGTTCCCGGGAACCACATGTCAGTTGACAACCATCTGTAACTCCACTTCCAGGGGATCCAGCACCTTCTTCTGACACCAGGAATGTGCATGGTGCAGTTGCACAAGCAAGCAAATCATCATTACATCATTACAAGCAAATTACATCACAAAATAAAAGAAAAAACTTTAACAAAAATGTGATTAAGGCCTTCAGTTTCCCATGGACAGCAATTATTAATTGTAATTTCCTTTTTTCTTTTTGTGACAGGGATATGTCTATATGTCCCTGGCTGTCCTGGAACTTACTAGGCTAGCCTCGAACTCAGAGATCCACCTGCCTCTGAGTGCTGAGATTAAAGATATGGACTACCATGCCCAGGCTATGGGCTGTTTCTTTTCTTTCGGTTTTTCGAGACAGGGTTTCTCTGTGTATCCTTGACTGTCCTGGACCCACTGAGTAGACCAGGCTAACCTTGAACTCACAGAGATCCACCTGCCTCTGCCTCCCCAGTGCTGGGATTAAAGGTATGTGCCACCACACCTGGCTTTTCTTTCTTTCTTTTCTTTTTTTTTGAGATTTATTTCTTATGTATACAGTACTGTCTGCACATATGCCTGCATGCCAGAAGAGGGCACCAGATTATAGATGGTTGTGAGTCACCATGTGATTGCTCAGAATTGAACTCAGGACCTCTGGAAGAGCAGAGAGTGCTCTTAACCTCTGAACCATCTCTCCAGCCCATGGGCTGTGTCCCCCCTCCCCCCTTTTTAAGAGATTGATTTATTTTATTATATGAGTGTATGGATGGTCGTAGGAATTGAACTCAGGGCCTCCGGAAGAACGGCCAGTGCTTTTAACCACTGGCCATCTCTAGCTCCCTGGGCTCTGTTCCTTAACTTCAAATTAAACCTCTTAATTTCTGTCTTCTTACTTTTCTGAAACTTCACTTTTTAAAATAGTTTTAATTTTATGTACATTGGTATTCCTACTGCACATGTCTGTATGAGGATGTCTGACCACCTGAAACAGGAGTTACAGTGTGAGCTGCCATGTGGGTGCTGGGAATTGAACCTGGGTCCTCTTGAAAAGCAGGCAGTGCTCTTATCTGCTGAGCCATTTCTCTAGCCCCCTGAAACTTCACTTCTTTTTTTTGGTTTTTCGAGACAGGGTTTCTCTGAATATCTCTGGCTGTCCTGGACTCGCTTTGTAGACCAGGCTGGCCTCGAACTCACAAAGATCCGCCTGCCTCTGCCTCCCAAGTGCTGGGATTAAAGGCGTGCGCCACCACCGCCCGGCGAAACTTCACTTCTTTATCCTTTACTGCCTTCCCCACTACACCCAAGCCTAAATTAAAAAAAAAATTAGAAATGAAAAAATGCATACATAAGTGCCCCTTACTGCTAAACAGTTGTTGGGGAGAAACCACTTCCTTCGCCTTCTGATCTTATACAATGCCCCTGCATATCTGTGTGAATGTACAAGCAGCTGTCCTGAAGTTCCTCCTTCAGTAGCAGCCCAGAAACTCCAGAGTTTGGTTTTGCCCCTGACCCTTCTTTGAGACACTGTCTCATGTAGCCCAGGTTAGGATCAAATTTCTTATGAAACCAAGAATGACCTTGAACTTCTGGTCCTCCTGAGTGCTGGGATTACAGGCATGTACCACCACACCATTTATAGAATGCTGGGGCTAAAACTCAGGGCTAGGTCTGCACTCTACCAACTGAGTTACATCCCTAGCTTCCCAGAGTTTGGATTTTATAGGCCAGTGAGACATCTTTGAAGGCATTTGGGAAGACTGGAGAGGAAAGAGACAGAGAAGCCAAGAAAACAGGATGAATCCCAACTATTGTTTTGAAGAATGTAAGAGGCCTGTGACCTTGGATGAAGAATAGGGTTAAGTGAGGACCAGGGGTTTGTATTTGCCAGTGGGATGAAGGCCTCAAGGAGGCCTGATTGCTCTATTTACAGGGAATGATTATCCTGTAGGACTTTCTGATGAACCTGGAGCTCAGCTGTGTCTATAGTTCCAAATTCAGGAAAACAATCAGGACCAGCGATTCAAGAATAGAGTGGGAATACTAGTGTGGGCATGTAATCCCAACATTTTGGAGGTTGAGGCAGGCAGGTCATCAGCTCAAGGCTATGCAGGGGTACATAGTGTGGTCTGTCTTCAAACAAAACAAAAAACCTGCAGGGTGTGGTGGCACACACCTTTAACCCCAGCACTCCAGAGGCAGAGGCAGGCAGATCTCTGTGAGTTCAAGGCCAGCCTGGTCTACAAAGGGAGTCCAGGACAGCTAGGGCTACTACACAGAGAAACCCTGTCTCGAAAAACAAAACAAAACGAAAAAACACATAAGACTAGTGAACAGGGAAGAGTCGGTCGTGTGGCCTGATCACAAAATAAGTAGGAAAACAAGGGATATCTAGAAAACAGGACAGCCTACCTTACTTAGCTCAATGGCTACTTCTAGAAGCCACCCCCAAACAATACTAACATCTGACAGCCCAATCTAGACTGCAGAGGCAACAACATGGTCATCTCTACCCTCAAGGATGCTATGCTATATTGGGGAGCAGGAAACTCAAAACTGTATCTGGGCGTGGAGAGACAGGAATGCAGTGCTTGCCTGGGAAGTTAACATAAGCAGGAGCGGTTCCATTTCCTGTATCCCATGGGTGAAGGGAGCAGGGAAGCACGTGGAGATTCCTGAATTCCTGATTCCTAGGGGCAATACTTTCTGCCTGCATCATCTCATCCTGGGGCAAGTCACTTAACTCGCTAAGCAGTGGTCCTCTTTGGGTACAGAGCGGCTGGGGGGATGAGGGTACCCAGAGCCATGTATATAGTTCCCAAGACTCAGAAACATGGAACTCGAGCATCTGAGACAGGAAATAAAACAAAAAACCACCAAACAAAAACAAACACCAAGGCTTTCCCAGTGAGAGTCGCTCGTGAGAAATCTCAGGGATCAGTCCGAACTCAGAGATGGTGGTGGTGTTTCCAGCACCAGGGCGGAGCTGAGCTGCAATGTCGGGGCGTACACAGCTGGAGGACCACGTGGTACGGCTTCAGCCCCCTTCCTGCCAACGCTGCATTTGGCTCAAGCCCGGGTCATGGCTGCCCTTGGGACCCTGAGCTGACAGTTGGAGGGGCCTGCTTTCCAGGGCTGCGACTCCACCCCCCACCCCCCCCCCCCGCGGTCAAGGGAGAGTGCTGGGGTCCTAAGGACCAAGGTTAGTGGCGAGTAGGGGGAGAGGTAGAAGGGACCCAGCTTTGGTGCACTGGGTGGGGGACGGCCGGGGCCAGGCCTGAGTCTCCCTACCCAGCCTTGGAGATTCTTCTTGTCCCTTAGGCTGCTGCGGTGTGTCGCCCGGGCGGAGGTCCATATAGTGGATGAAAGAAAGATAGAGGACCCCAGGAAGGGCGGGGCTGGACATGAGGAGGAGGCCGCGTCTTTGCCGGGACGCGTGGCTCACGCTGCTGCTCAGCGCCGCCCTCGGCCTCCTGCTCTATGCGCAGCGCGATGGGGCAGCCCCCACGACCACAGCACCATCAGCTCGAGGACGACAACCCCCGCGGCCCACTCCTGGCCTCCGAGCACGAGGGCTCTCCAACACTGCCCGGGCAGCCCCGCCAATTTATGAGGGGGACACCCCAGTGCCGCCCACACCTACGGGCCCCTTTGACTTCGGCAAGTATCTGCGTGCCAAGGACCAAAGGCGCTTCCCGCTGCTCATTAACCAGCCGCGCAAATGCCGCAGCGACCGCGCGCCTGGCGGCTCACCGGACTTGCTCATCGCTGTCAAGTCTGTGGCTGCGGACTTTGAGAGGCGGGAAGCCGTACGCCAGACTTGGGGCGCCGAGGGTCGCGTTCACGGGGCTCTAGTGCGCAGAGTGTTCTTGCTGGGCGTGCCCAGGGGCGAGGGCTCCGGCGGAGCAGGCACGCAGACGCACTGGCGTGCCCTGCTGGAGGCTGAGAGCCGAGCTTACGCAGATATCTTGCTCTGGGCTTTCCACGATACCTTTTTCAACCTAACGCTCAAGGAGATTCACTTTCTAGCTTGGGCTTCAGCGTTCTGTCCAGATGTACGCTTTGTTTTTAAGGGCGATGCAGACGTATTCGTGCACGTGAGAAACCTGCTGCAGTTCCTGGAGTTCCGGGATCCCGCACAGGACCTTCTTGCTGGTGATGTGATTGTGCAGGCAAGGCCAATCCGGGCGAGAGCCAGCAAGTACTTCATCCCTGAGGCTGTGTATGGACTGCCTGTTTACCCGGCCTATGCCGGGGGTGGTGGCTTTGTTCTTTCGGGAGCCACGCTCCGACGCCTAGCAGAGGCCTGCTCACAAGTTGAGC
Organism: Lophiomys imhausi; assembly: GCA_907164525.1. Classification (NCBI taxonomy): domain Eukaryota; kingdom Metazoa; phylum Chordata; class Mammalia; order Rodentia; family Muridae; genus Lophiomys; species Lophiomys imhausi. The sequence continues at coordinate 1,218,455 of CAJQZJ010000896.1, read as the reverse complement.
TCTTTCCCATAGATGATGTCTTTCTGGGCATGTGTTTGCAGCGCCTGCGGCTCACACCTGAGCCCCACCCAGCGTTTCGCACCTTTGGCATCTCCCAGCCTTCAGCTGCACCGCACCTTCGCACTTTTGACCCCTGTTTTTACCGGGAACTGGTGGTAGTGCACGGGTTGTCAGCAGCTGACATCTGGCTCATGTGGGACTTGCTGCATGGGCGTCAGGGGCCTGTCTGTGCACATGCACAGCCTGCAGCAACAGGTCCCTTCCAATGGAACGCTTAGCTATCTGTCTAGGTATCAAGCCTATCTCACTCAGCTCCAGGACAGAACATTAAAGAGCCCGAAGGGGTTTCCCAAGTGTGTTAATGGGGTACACATACTTTTCTCCGGGTCACTGAGGGTATAGCTCTGACCCATTGAGACAGCCAGGGCTAAGGTGGTGGAACTGTCTTAACCACCAGAGAAGCTGGCACACTTAATAATAGCCAACAGCACTACTGTTTGTGCCAGTCGGGGCTTGGCTTTCCACTTAGGATGACACAAAAGGTGATCTCGCCATAGGTAGGTCTCACAGCCCTCAGTCCTGGCAGGCACTTTCCTATAGTTACTTGCTTCCTTTCTTCTCTACATTGGATTCCCAGTGGCCAGATCTTATATGTCCCCTTAACTAACCCTTCAGATCCAGGTTTGCCTGTAACATGAGGGATGAGGCCATGATGTGTCATGCTTGCCCACTATATGCACACACACAACTATGCCAATGTAATTCTGAAGGGTGACCCATCCCCTTTCCAGAAGGAGTCCTAAGATTTCTTCACTATAAAACTCCCCATATTCTTCAAGCATAGCTTCAAGGAAACCAACAGTTCACATTTTAGTACAAACACCCCAGCGGCAGCACATGGCAAGCTGTCACTGAGGGCATAGGTGCTTTATTGGAAAGAGGATGAGGAAGTTTTCTCTGTTCAAGAGGATGGAACAGTCCTGGCTACCCTGACAGTGACATGTGCAGGGTCTCTGGCCACAGCAACGTCCAAATGGGAAGACACCTATCAATCAGAGTCATGGGAGTGCCACACAGGCCTGGCTGTAGGCCCAGGAACCATACAGACAGCTGGGGCAGGTCCCCTGCACATTCATCATGAACTATACAAGATGAGGCTGTACATGAGTTAATTACAAAAGTCATTATTTACAAAAATCTGTACACACATTTGAAAAACCTCACAAAATTGTCATCTATGTATCACAAGTTGCTAGACCAAAATATTAAAAATGGGATAAAATTATACGTTTCTCTTCTTAATTCTTTTCAAAAGGATTACTATATTTTAAAGCACATATATATGCTACTTTCCATTAGCAAGATCCATGTAAGAAACCAAGCAGCCCAGTGTTCCTTGAGCCCCTAGGCCTTAAGCTAAGTAGCCAGGCCAGGCCAGTGCCCAGCACTAGGGCAGGGAGCTGGCCCACAGTGCATAACAGAATGCTGTAATGTAACAAAAGGAAGAAGGTGTCTTTGGCTAACACTTTGGCATTAAATAAAAGAGGCAAACCGAGAGATGGAGACATGCAGCCCTGTCAGCCAGGCTGGACCAAGAGACACAGGTGACCTTCAAGGCTGGCTCCCAGAGCATCAGTGGGAACCAGGCCTGGGTACACACCTGGCAGAAAACTATTCCAACCACTTGGGTATGCCACCTGGGCATGGCAGGGAGCACTCGCACAAAAGAAACAGAAAAGGGCATATGGGCCACACCAGCCACAGCCAGCTCGTCAAGTAACTAAAGTGGATGTAGTGCAAATATTGCAACCAAGTACTATGGACATGCTGCCTGCCCTGCTCACCTTAAGGGCCACATGGCAATGCTGGGCCAAAAGCAGGGCCCTGGTCTCATCCTAGTTACGTTTCCTTAGCTAGAGAAAGAGCCCCATTTTCCCTGTGTGTGCAGGACAGGGGTTGACATGTCCTTCATTACATGTTAGCTGAGAGGCCCTGGTATCAAGGCTCAAAGTTTGTGCTTCTCTTTACAGACTGTGTTCTCTGCTGGCAACAGCAGGCTTGGGACAGAGAAGTTTCTAGGTCCTCTGTCCCAAAGTAGAGGACTCAGCCTGAATCCCATTTCTGAACCCTTCGGAGTCCCAGAGCCCTTCAACACTGCCAAGGTGCCCAAGAAAACACGCAGGGTGGCACAGAGACCCACTGAGCTGGATGTGATGCACAGTTCCATGGACAGAGGGGAATGGGTAGTGATGTCCTTAGGGCAGCTCTGCAGCTCTCAGGTGGGCACCAGGCCTAGGGGGGCCATACAGGGTCACTGAGGCAATGTGGTTGTTCTGCATGACCTGGTGTGAGAAGAGAACAGCAGGTAAAGAGGGAAGGATATAGGCTGATCAAGTCTCCAGGACTGGAAGGGCTAGAGGGTGTACACATGGCAAGCTTCACAAAGGCCCAGGCTCTGCCTGTTCTTCATAGCATACATGTCTTTAATTAAACCTACTGCAAAGGCCTGCTGAAGTATGGCATCCAGATTGAAAATATGGGCTCCCCAGTCTTCTCTCAAACCAGGGGGTCTCCAGGGCCACTCATCCATCCATATGACACTCAAACACACCCAAGTTTGGCTATACTTGCTTTGAGGTTTCCTTCCCTGCTGTACTGATTATTGATACAAATTAAGGAATCACTGATAGGCTCATCCTGTTGGATATAGACTTCTTCAGGTTCTATGACCCCGGATTTCCCCAACCTATTTTTCTTCTTTTTTGTATTATTAATTTTGTATGTGGCTAGGGGCATGCATTTGCCACAGTATACATGTAGAAGTCAGAGAACAACATTCAGGATACTGTCCTCTCTTACCATGTGAGTACCAGGGATTGAACTCATGTCTTCAGGCCTGGCAGTGGACGTCTATACCTGCTGAACTACCTCACTGATTCCCTTATCATGTCTGAACCTTTAGACATCAGAGATGAGGAAGGATTCATCTGTCCAGCATGGCTGTTAACCCGCCTAAAGTTCTCAAATCACTTGCCTGGCCTTGCTATAACCACAAAGCCCTTAGCAGCTTATCGGCCACTGGGACTTACCTCAAAGATCATCCGCTGAAGACCAAAGCAGAATGTGGAACCAAACAGGTTGATGTTGTTTGGGGATGAGGATCTGAGACCAGAGAATCCAGAGTTAGGGAAACAAAAGCAAGCAGAAGACCCTGCCCCTTTTGGTATGTGAGTTATTGGCCAGTGGGTCTCCGGTGACAGAGTATCTGTCTCCTACATAGGCCCTCAAGGTCAAGTGGTAAGTAAGAAGTGGCTTCCTTAAATTCAATGACTCAAAGATCAAAGACAGTTACTGAGCTGGTTTTTCCCAACAGGAACTAGAGTCACCTGGGAAGAGGGCACCCTGGCTGAGGCATTGTCTCATTAGATTGGCATGAGGGCATGTCTGTGGGGCATTCTTAATGTCTGATGTGGGAGGACCCAGCCCACTATGTGTGGTGTCACTCCTGCAGGGGTGCTGAGTTGTGTAAGAAAGCAAGCTGTAGCTGGACATGGTGGTGTAGGCTTTTAATCAGGGCATCCAGGAGGCAGAGGCAGGTGGATCTGTGAGAGATCCTTGAGGCCAGTCAGGGCTACATAGAGAGAGAGAGCCTCTCTACCCATCCACCCTACCCACCCACTCCCCAAAAGAAAGAAAACTACGCAAGCCAGGGAAAGTAAGTCAGTAAGTGACTTTCCCTCAAGATTCCTGCCCTGCCTCCCCTCAATGATGGATTTTTTTTTCCTTTTTGGTTTTTCGAGACAGGGTTTCTCTGTGTAACATAGCCTTAGCCGTCCTGGACTAGGCCTTCAACTCACAGAGATCCGTCTGCCTCTGTTTCCTGAGTGCCAGGATTAAAGTGTGCCACACCCAGCTTCACTGATGGACTCTAATCAGGCTGTACAAGTCAGACAAACCCTTTTCTCCCCTACAGAGACTGTAGCAGGCGTCAGACTAGATGGGAAAGGAAAGTTGAAGACAGTGAGTCAAACAACTGTTTGTTCTGAATAAGGGATGAGAGGACCCCTAAAGATGGGGGAGGGGAAGGAAAGATACACCAGGGGCAGTCTCTTAAAGTAAACATGAAGACAGCTGATTTAATGCTAACATGCATGATGGGGCAGTATGTTTTAGCAACACCAACTGGAATTGGAGTTTCCCTCAGGGCTGGCACATGCTAGGCAAATATACTACCCTGAGCTGTGTCCCTAATCAGAAACATCTATAAAATTTGCGTAATAGCCACGGCTAGGCTTTCCTGAGCAGATGGAGCAACCTCCCACTTACCTGTGCAAGACAGCGGGCCTCTCCACAGGATGGCCCAGAAGCTCCTGGATGTTGTCCCACTGCAAAAGGGACAGGGGAAGCAGAGGTGAACAAAGACCAACATACACCGGTGACTAATGAATGGACTGCCCAGAGTACATGGGCCTAGACCTCATGCCCACCTCATTCTCAGACCCCTAGACAGGAAAATAAGAGCTCACCTTGCTGTAGGTCGTGCATATTTCAGTCTGTCCACTTGCATTTTCTGGAAAGAGAAGATGGTGCAGGCTGGGTCGGGCTGACCTTAGTTACCTGTAGGTCTAGCCATAGGCAGAATCCAGACATAGCCACCCTTTGTGCTGTGGCTAGAGTACAGGTAGCAAAGGTAGGTTGTTTGGAAGAATGTGGGAAGGCAAAGGGAGGCCACTCTCGGTGTGAGCTACATTAGACTAGTTGGCAGTGGGCACAAAGGATGTGTAAGGAATACTGGATGATAATCTACAGACAGGAAACTCCTCTGCCCACTAGCGAACAGTCCTAGTCCCAGGAGAAGGCCTTCAAGGCCTCCAGCCTGAGCACAGGCAAGCAACTGCACATCCCTTTCAATCTGAGGATACTTCCCCACTCACCTTTCTTTACTGCTAGCGGGATCTTGAACTCACAGCGATGGTAACTAGAAAGAAGACAGAAGTAAAAACTATTTCTTGGGAGGCCCAACCGCTCTCACATTTCTATTCTTCATCCCAGAAAAGCCAGAACCCTACACACTTACTTAACCAAAGCCCTGTCTTGGAGTCTTTGACAACATTCACTGGGGGAGGCCCAACTCAGGCACTGACACCAAACAGAAAGGGACAAGGTTCTCAGGTCTACAAAGACTAGTAACTTGGGTAAGCTATAAAGGTTTCTAGTCGGTGGTGGCTCATCCTTGTAATCCCAGTAAGGGGAAGGCTGAGAGGTGAGGACTGCTTTGAGTTTGAGGTCAGTCTATGCTACATAGTGGATACCAGGCCAGCTATGGCTTTAAAAACCTTGCCTCAAAAAGATAACAGTTTCTGACTGTACTTCCCTATGTAAACTGAGTACAAACAGATATAAAGCATTGAATACTGGGGCAGGAACACAGTAAGCACTTAGCATACATTTATTTTCCCACAAAACAGAAAGGTCAGGTAGAGGCCATGGGTGTCACTCAATGGTAAGGTGCTCCCACAATCTACTCAAGGCCCTGGGTTCAATCGCCAGCACAACTGAGGGGAATAAGTCTGTTAGAGATGGACCTAACACCCAGCCCCTAAGGTGTACTCACATGTTAAAGTTATAATGCCCAGGGTAATTGGTATGCAGGACAAACTTCTTCACTTTGTGTGTATTCGCATCAAAGAGAATGTCCTGACAAAGAACACAAGATGTTCAAGTAGGAAAAGTTACTGAGGCAGGGCAGGGGCCTTCCCAAGATAATTCCAACTTGGAGTCTTCAATCATGAGAACACTAGCCGCTTCCTCCCACACATTCACAGCAGCCTTAGCTAAGCATCTTTGGTGGAGGGGCCTGGCAGGCACAGGGATTACAGCTCCACTGCTTGGCAACTTAAACAGCCAAGAAAAATCTTTTTGTTCCCAGTGGCAACTAGGTTTTTTTTGTTGTTGTTGTTTTTGTTTTGTTACTAAATGCAGATTTTGGTTCAAAAGTCACCAAGAAGATTCAGGGCATTTCACTCTTGGAAAGTCCAGACACCTAGCAATGTAAATGTTACAACCAATCAGGACCCCCCGCCCCCTCCTCCAAGCTTCTATAGAAATTGACAACTAATGGAATTACCATTCAACCTAACCTCATACCAGGACTCAACCTGAATTTGATGCTGCCCATTGACCATTTCCTCCTATAACTACCAACTTTCCTAGCTCTTACTAGCTGCTAAGGTCAGGGACCTCAGGGTTATTTCTTACTCCACTCCCTTACTGTAGTGGGGAACTGTAGTGGGGAAAGGTTTGAAATGAAAAATGGGGGGCTGGGGATATAGGAATAATAGGAAAAAAAGGTAGATCACTGTATCTACTCTTAACCCAAAAAGCATTTATAAGGCAGTAGTCCTACATTGGTATAGACTTTTGTATACTGATACAAAATTAAGGTTATTTTTATTACAACATACAGTATATTATGTTTCAACTCCTGTATATGGTATTGGACCTATGCAACTCATTTAAAAATCCAATTTTTGCTGGGTGTGGTGGCACACACCTTTAATCCCAGCACTCGGGAGGTAGAGGCAGGCAGATCTCTGTGAGTTCAAGGCCAGCCTGGTCTACAAAGTGAGTCCAGGACAGTCAGGGCAACACAGAGAAACCCTCTCTCAACCAAAAAAAAAAAAAAAAAAAAAAGTAAAAATCCAATTTTTAGTTCCAGTCCTTTTAAAAGCTGCTAAAGCTGCTATTACAAACTGTTTAGGATAATTAAGTAATTAAGTAATGCAAGTCAATAGTCAATCAAACTCACAGTCATGTCAGATACTATAAGATACTCTATCACAGAAATACAGAAACAAACATTTGCCTACTCAGATGTGCTATTGATAAATGGTCTTCAAAAACCTCACAGACCTATGGAGTATAACATTTAAAGATGCTTTTATTAATTCAACACTTTTTAGACATTGAGACATGTCAGCTCCTGGTAGCACCTTCATTCGACTTTGAAGAAGATGATGAGCATTGAAGAATCTCCTTATGGAGTTTGCTTCAATTATGGCAAGCTGACACTGGGCAAAGAAATGCCCTTGCTTCAACTGTTGACAGTATACTATCTGAAATGGACATACATGGATGCAGGAAAGTTGACTGCTGAGTTTTGTCCAGACAAGGTAAGCAGTCCTTCATGATTCCTGTTTCATAAATAAGGTCTGTCAGATATTCTGGGCCAGAAGGCTGAAGACTGATGCTCCAATGTTATAGAGGGATTTGGGGGGCTATCTAGGCAGCCAACTATTCTGTCAATTCTATAGTTTTGGAAGCTGCTTGCTCTGCACTTCCTGTGTACTCAGGTAATATTTATTCCTTCTCAAGTTTCTGATGGGGTTGAGACTAGAAGTTATAGTCTTACAATTGTGGCAGAACAAAGATTAGAATAAATGGTTATTTAGTTATGAGCTAGTCTGGAAATGAGCCTAGTTATACGTAAATATATTTTGAAGCTCAGAATTGTTATTCTGGGAGCTTGGGGTTGAGTGGAAAAACATGCATTTTACAGCCAACAAAATCCAACCAAAGTATTCCATCCTTGCCATCTTCCTCACTACCATCATTGGTCCAACTACAGCAGCCCATTCCCTCCTGCCACCATCCTACCCTCAGAAGTCTGTCTCCACAAAGCTCCTCAAGGATTCCGGACTCGTGTTTGCCCTCTTCCATGTAGGTTTACTCAGTCTTGTTTTCTCCCTCTCTATAATCTACTCTTTTTTGCCTTTGGACTTCAGATCATGGAAAGCTGAGAACTAATTTTGAAGACTCATGTTCTGGCTGGGCATTGCAACATATGCCTGTAATCACAGACATGAGATGACCGGGAGTCTGAGGCCAGCCTTGGTTACATAACAAGACTCTGTTTCAAACAAAAGTTAAAACAAAACAATGATGACCCACGGCACAGGTCAACTTTGCCATGAGGTTGTTTCTTCTGGCAAATTTATACAATCGTTTCTCAAACATGCACCCTATCCACCAGCCAGACTGCTAACCCTGATGGCAGACAGCAACTCCACCTAGTGCCTTAGGTCCAGAGCATATAGCTGCATTAATGTCTCTGGGGTGGTCCTCTAAAATACAAAAGCACACTCTCACTGCCTGGGCCTTTCCAGTCTCTCTCTTTGTGTATTACAGGATAACTGTCGTATGTGTTACAGGATAATTCCCCAAACAGTTGAATTGTGTTTTAAAAGTTATATAGTGATCTCCAGTCCCCATATGTGAAACCTGCTTTCCTCAGAAAAGGAGGTAAGATGTACCAGGAAACCCAGAAACGAAATGTTTCTCAGTATTATTGGTGGGAGGAATGTCTACATTGCGACACCAGAACCTAAGAAGAATAGTAGCTGGCACAAGCCTGAGGAGCTAAGTTCCATAATTCCCCGAGGCTGTGGCTGCACCTGTTTACACAGGCACCCAAGCTGCCTGCCTATGCCAACATGAGTGAAACCCCGCATCACCATACTTACCACGCCAAGAGTGAAATAGTTAAAAAAGTAGTCGTTGCACTTGGATGGAACTTGTTTATGAGGAAAAGGAGAGTGAATTTTCATCTGTTAGGGGAAAGTAACACAAAGTAAAATCCCTTTAAAATAGTGTCTAGTTATGTCTACACACTGTGTTCCTTCCTTATGAAACATTAAGGTGATGGGTGAGTAAGACTGTGGGGAACCTTATCTGTTAATATGGACAGATCTCCAAGTGGGCAAAACAGACAAGTGACAGAGTCATTAGACCAAAGTGGGTCAGAGAAAAGCTTTACTTCAAGTAGAACACATTCTATGGGAAAACAGCTAATTTATGCATATTAAAGTACTGGTGAATAAATGAGAAAGACTGCCTATTCACACTGTAAATACCTTTCCCCTACCTTGTCTTCGGATTTATAGAAGACCTTGTGTGGAGAGCCAAGCATGCTAAGAACATCTTGGCAAGAATCACCAAAATACACTGAGCGCTCAAATACTCGCAATTTGGCATCTGCTAATACTCCGGGTCCACAACCTGCAGACAAGGGAAGGACGGTTCTGGTCAGGACTGCAGGCTCTGTAACCTGAGGTTATAGAGGCTCCAAAGAAGCTAACAGCTACTTACTTCCTGCCTCTGAGGTCTAGTCAAAGGGCAAGACTGCATTCAAGTCTAAATACCAGGTCAACATGGCTTAATTAGGCAAGACTTTGAGAAATCACTATCTATTTGAAAACAATGCCAGAGATTCTGGAGAATTAATTTATTCACCAAATCCTTAAGTATGTCTTTAACATGTATTTCTTGCCAAATGTGGTGGTGCATGCCTTTAATGCCAGCCCTAAGGAGGGTTTCTCTGCGTAGCCCTGGCTGTCCTATAACTCACTCTGTACACCAGGTTGGCCCTGATTTCAGGGATCTACCTCTCTGTTCCCCAAGTGTTGGAATTAAAGGCATGCGCCACCACATCCAGCATTTTCTTTTGGTTTTTGAGACAAGATCTCACATAACATGCTGGCCTCAAACTTGCGAAGGTTTGAAATCCTGATCCTCCTGCCTCTATTAACACAGTTAAGATTATACAGAAATAAAGCATTTCTTTATTACCTACCATGTGCTGGAACACTGTGCCAGTTGTTGAGGAAATTCTGGTGAGTTAACATAGCTGTGGTAACAGTTCACATAGCTGTGGTAAAGTCAGCAGCAGTCTTGAGTATTATGAAAGTGAATAACAAAAAGCCTCAAATTTGTGATCCTTCTGCCTCAGTCTCCTGAGTGTTGGGATTAGAGGAATGCACTACTACACCTGGCAAGAGCTACTTCTTTTTTTTTTTTTTTTTTGGTTTTTCGAGACAGGGTTTCTCTGTGTAGCCCTGGCTGTCCTGGACTCACTTTGTAGACCAGGCTGGCCTCGAACTTGCAAAGATCCGCCTGCCTCTGCCTCCCAAGTGCTGGGATTAAAGGCGTGCGCCACCACTGCCCGGCTATGAGCTACTTCTTAATAATAACACTAACCAGAGACTGTACCCACAAGATCACTTCCCCAGAAGAGTGGCAGTGACCTATGATACTGTGGAATGTCCAACAGTGCCTTCCAACCCAGGGAACAAGAGCACAATCGCTTAAAGAGGCAAACCAGGAAGAAAAAGAAAATAACTAAAGCATTAGGGTGTGTAAGGGGAGTTAGATTAATATAAATTAGATTTAGTAAATATCTAGGGGTTTCTGATACAGTCTCTTAATCTGGGGCATGAACATCAACTTGGCTGTGGGTAATGAGTTTATCAGCTTATGGAATAAAAACAAGTATGAAGCCAGGTGAAATAAGGAGAGACTCTATGGACTAAAAACAAGATTTATGGCCTGGCATTGTTTTCAGCTGCTAAGTGGGCACAGCCCAGATTAAGTTGAAGCCAGGTAAACAAGGAGAGATCCTATTTAAGGACTCAGCTTTTGCCTAGAGGGGCTTGACCCGTCCAAATAGTGGCCTGAACAGAACTGTGGCCAGCTTCAAAGACTGAGGCAGAAGAGCAGCAGAGTTGCTGACACAAAGTTGGCTTACAGATGGCTGAGGTCTCCCAGAGAGAAGAAAGCCTCAAGTCTTATTTAAGGTGAAGCCGCCATAATATTCCAGAAGACTGCTAACTAAGTGCATTTAGGGTCTACTCCTGAGGTGTTCCTGACGACTGAGGACCTGCCCAGAGACTGTATCCTTCTAAAAATTATGAAAATAGGTGTTACAGTTATCAATAGGTTTAGTGGTTAGGTAATAGGGGTTGTAGTCATTCGTAGGGTTAGTAGTTACGTGTTTATAAGTGAATATAGTTATCCATAAATACATACTGAATAAAAGATTTGGCTTCATGAGTGTGTCAGGGGTTTATTCTTTAGTCGAATGATATACCCATACACATGGAGAAGCGCCTACAGCATAAGTGGCAGGCACAACGGCAGTAAAAGCTGTGGGTGGGAGGCATGGATGATTAATGTGTTTTACCAAAATTTAAAAAGTAGCCAAAAGCCAGAGAAAATCCTCAATTTCCAGTGTCATGTTAAAACCAAAAAAAAAAAAAAAACCAAACAAAAACCAAACAAAAAAGGGCTGGGGAGATGGTTCAGTGGTTAAGAGCACTGGCTGCTCTTCCAAAGGACCTGGGTTCAAATTCCAGCAGCCACATGGCAGTTCACAGCTGTCTGTAATTGCCAAATGTGGTGGCACAAACCTTTAATCTCAGCACTCAGGAGGCAGAGGCTACGAGTTCAAGGCCAGCCAGGGCTGTTACACAGAGAAACCCTGTCTCAAAAAACAAAACAAAAGCAAACAAACAAACCATTGTCACTTCACTCTGCACAGGGTGTTACATTTGTCTAAACTCATGTGTAACAACCAACTTGCTGTATCTGAACAACTTCAGAGAACCCAAATCTGTAATAACTAGCTAGGTACTACGTTCTCCAACTAACTCAATTCTATTCTCAGTATATCAACTCTTTTTGAGATGGGGTCTCATTATGCAGGATAGGCTATCCTCAAAACTCTTGCCACATCCTCCAAGTGCTGGAATTACAGCTGTGTGCTATACCACACCTGGCAGCACACATACTCTAAATGGCAAACAAAGGCTGTTTAGATTAACCACGTCCTAGGAAAATCATAATGCTCATAATGTTCACTGCAGCTTAACGAGGCTAGGTGACCTACAGAACACATTCAAGGTCCTGCTAGTAGAGGCCCAGAGTCTCCAGTTGTCTGACACATTTCTTTAGGTACCAGATTCCTATAAACAGGGCTGCAGGAAGTGACCTTCACAGATGAAACTTGTTTCATTCACTGCTTGAAGATTGTAATGATGTATTTTTTTCATAGCCCCTCCCCCCTTGCAAAACAGAGTTTCTCTGTGTAGCCCTGGCTGCTCTGGAACTCAGAGATCCACCTGCCTCTGTCTCCAGAGTGCTAGGATTAAAGGTATATGCCACCACCCCCCCAGCTATGAAAATATCCCTTGATCCTCAAATGACTCAACTTTTTCCAGACCTCACAGTAAAGTTGATAATACCCCTTGAGATCATTTAAGACTATGTACTTAACCTGCTGTCCTACTATGTACTCAGTCTGTAAGATTAACCTGCCTTTAAGAAAACAATGTAGTGGGGCTAGAGAGGTGGCTCAGTGGTTGAGAGCACTGGCTGTTCTTCCAAAGGACCCGGGTTCAAATCCCAGCACCATATGGCAGTTCACAGCTGTGTAATGGCCACACTCAGGAGGCAGAGGCAGGTGGATCTCTGTGAGTTCAAGGCCAACCTGGTTTACAAAGTGAGTCTAGGACAGCCAGGGCTACACAGAGAAACCCTGTCTTGAAAAACCAAAAAGTATCAACCTTACTATGCCTTGGATTTCCCACACGATCAGCTTTTGCAACCTAATGCATAGCTTTAATATTAAATTATGTATTCTTCCATCCCCCTGATATGCGTGTTTGTGGATGTTGTGGTAATCATTTGCTGAAAGCAGCCAACAGGTTAGAAGCAATCTTACTGAAAATAAGTATCCACCAAAAATGTTGCAAATGTGGATATTGCTTGATAACATTTGTTTGCAGTTATGTTTGTTGTTTTAAGTCATGTTGGGCCAATATTCTCTCTCCCCTTGTAGAATTCTGTTAAAGTATCCCTCATCCCTATCCCATCTGATGCTCTATGTGCTGGTCAATACATACAGAGCAAAGCCCTTTGTGAGGGATACACAGACATAAACAGGGACAGACACAGATTCAGAAACATACAACAGACAGGCTAGACACAGGCGACACACAGATACAAGGGGAGAAGTGGAGAATTCAAATATGGGTTCACTCTTGGTCAAACTAATCTAAGAGAAGTCTGTGTTTTCATTTCCCTCTCTTCTCTCCTTTCTTCCTTCCTTTCTCTCTGTGTAACGGCCCTGACTATCATGGACTCACTTTGTAGACCAGGCTGGCTTTGAACTCCTGCCTCTGTCTCCCGAGTGCTGGGATTAAAGGCGTGTGTCACCAGAAATGTAACAATAAACATGTCTACAAATCAGGAATGAGCCTTCACCAGATATCTCAAATGGTTCTGTCTACATGGATCTGATAAAATGGGGGACCTACCTGCAGCGAGCAAGCGAAGTCGCAACCCTGAGGGTCCAGTTCCATCTCGAAGAACATCTACACTTTCAGCATATACGTTCCCCAGGAAACAGCTCAGAGGCATCACGGGAGCCCTGGAGGAAGCACAGAATGACAAGGCATGGCTCTTCCTCCCAGGGGGCCACAGGTGAGCACAAAGCTCATGTGCCCACACTCACTTGGTGTCCTGAAGGCTGTTTCCACTGTAGATATACATCCGTTTTACAGTTGCTCCATGGGGTATCTGAAGAGAAGCTAGACCATGGGCAAAATTGGGCTGTAAAGAAGGCAAGAATTTTACTAAGAACATTATGCAGATCATATGAATCAGTGTTTAGTCCTCCCTGGCACTCATGGTCTTTAAGAACTGGTCTGAACAAAGTACACAATCAAACTTGACTGGGTTAACTAATTCACTTTAGATAAGCAAGTGAATCTTTCATCTTTGAGTTTTATTAAATTTCTTTTTCTTTTTTTTAATACAGGCTGGCCCTGAACCTGAGAACCTTCTGCCTCAGCCTCTTAAGTACTGGGATTATAGGTGTGCACCACCACTTCTGGCTTGTTCATCTTTGAAGCAACAAGTAACTGAAGATCCAGAGAATGAACTCTTTAAACTGTTTAGGATGTTGCAGTTAGAGAATGGCTGGACAGTCAGGCGTGGTCAGAGGCAGGCAGATCTCTGTGAGTTTGAGGCCAGCCTGGTCAGGACTTCCTGGGCTACACAGAGAAACCCTGTCTCAAAAAACCAAAAAAAAAAAAAAAAAAAGGGCTGGATATGCCTTTAAAAATGTGAGGGCCTTATTGTCCTCTGCAGTACAAAATACCCTCTTCCTAGGAATGCTCACCCCAGTCTTGTTCTTCCTGTCAATTCTTCCCATTCTATCTCTCTTGGTCCTTAAAGAACTCAAAGACAAGGCCAACCTAAGAAAGGTGTCATCCTACCCAGTTCCTTATCCCTTATGGACACTGGGAAAAAATACAAGGGAACAGGAAGTGCTAACCTCATACTTGGGAGCCTCTGTCCACGAGTCTAACTGAAAAGAGAAAGACAGTCCTCTGAAGTTGAGGTGGAAGAGCTGCTCAGCAGAGTTATACACTGTGGAGTGAGGAAGAAAGAAAGACTCAGTTGAGTGGTATCTGCTTTCCAATGTAAGCCAGCTTGGCAAGAAGTAATGATTTCAGCAGGGGAATTCCTTATGTCTAGTTTCTGAACTGACCCACTAGGATGAAAATGGGTCTGAGGTTCTTCACTTCCATCCAAGTATCTGAGATGAGGAGAGATGACACCACCCACAGGTTTATTGCTATGGGCTGCCTCTACTGACCAGAGGAATCAGATGAACTTGGCTTACCTCCAGGATGGGTTGCGCCAAAAGACTGGTCAATTTGCTCAATGGTAGGAGCGATGGCCTGAGAGTTAAAATGCACTCCACTGAAAAATACAAGTATTTTTTAATGCCAGGTTTAACAAGATGGGCTTAGATCATGAGAAATGGTGGTTGGAAGTTATTTATTAAGCGATAGAATCTTATTATGTACCCTGGCTGACTTTAAAGATACTGAAATCCTCCTGTCTTAGCCTCCCAGGTGTTGGGAATCACCAGTATGTACCCGTGTATTTTGCTTAAGAGTTGTTTTTTTTTTGGTTTTCTGAGATAGAGTTTCTCTGTGTAACAGCTCTGGCTGTCCTTGGACTCGCTTTTGTAGACTAGGCTGGCCCCAAACTCACAGAGATCCACCTGCCTTAACAGGTGTTCTTAAAGCACATTATATAGGGCTGGAGAGATGGCTCAGAGGTTAAGAGCACTGGCTGCTCTTCTAGAGGTCCTGAGTTCAAATCCCTGGCAACCACATGGTGGCTCATAACCATCTATAATGAGATCTAGTGCCCTCTTCTGGCCTGCAGGCATGCATGCAGACAGAACACTGTATACTAAATAAATAAAATCTTAAACACACACACACACATATATATGCTAGGCATGGTGGTCCACACCTTTAATTAGCACTTAGGAGGTCATTGAGTTCCAGGCTAGCCAAAGCCACATAGTAAGACCTTGTCTTAAAGTGAGTAAACAAATTTAAAATTAAACTGTAAAAGGAATTAATTAGGTGTGAAATAGGTCAATTCTTAGAAGCCCACATATACAGTTGACTCTTCTGGGGCTTCCTAATACATTACTGGCTCTAAAAAGGACAGAGAAGATGAGACAAACCTTGAGGTAAGAAGGTTCTAATCCAGCAAGTAACACTAAAGGACAAATGGATATAGGATCATCATGTATTTGTTTGTCCATTCCTCTACCAGCAAATGCTGCCCCAGAGCTGCCCCAGGACTTGGGTCTTTGTTATACTCTCAATAAGGGGAAGCCTAAAAGGGCTTACTAGAAGGCACAGTCTTGTTGTTGTTGTGGACTGGGGAGTGAACCCAAGGCCCCGTGTACGTTGTTGTTGTTGTGGACTGGGGAGTGAACCCAAGGCCCCGTGTACGCACGCTAAGCAAGTTCACCACCACTAGGCTAAATGTACTCCTAGCCCTGAAAGTTTGTTCTAAGTGTGAGCACAGCAGTTTTCCAGCTGGCTCAGGTGTCTAAGGCTTGCACAGGCCATTCTGTTCTCATTCTGAAAAGCAGCTTCTGACCAAACGATGGTCTCTTTAGCACTGGTTTTGGAGTCAGAAGTTCTGGCTTGTTCCATTTCTGTGAATCAGAAAAACCTGAAAGAGGTGACAAAGAAGGGCTATGCAGGAAAGGGTCATTATGACTCAGGAGACTGTCATATCATTCCTAAGCTGAAGAAGTGCTTTGTTGGGAGAGTTGAATTAGATTTTATATATACATGTAAGCTATTAAATATCAGGATGTTCTCAATGAGGCTGACTTCCTCATGAATCTGAGTAGGTTGAGAGGCTATCTCAGGGAACTATGGTACCAGGCTGTAATTCCTGGACTGATAGAAATGAAATCCTTTAGTACTTAAATGAAGACAGTAGATGAGGCCAGTCTGTACCAAATAGAATGTATACCAAGAAGGGAGAAAACTTACCAATATTTTAACTTTACTTTTGTCAAGTCATAAACTTCAATCACCTAAATAAAAAATAAAATAAATTGTTTAGGTGTTGGAAATGTTCAAGCTGTTACAAAGACAGATGTACTTAAGAGGCTGTGGCAGGCTGCACACCTTTAATCACAACACTCGAGAGGCAGAGGGATCTCTGTGAGTTTGAGGCCAGTCTGGTCTACAAAGCGAGTCCAGGACAGCCAAGGCTACACAGAGAAACCCTGTCTCGAAAAACCAAGAATTCAAGGTCTGCTTAAGCTATCTGAAACCCTGTCTCAAAACACTCCCCAAAAGCAAGCTCAGGGACACAGCTCAGCAATAACACGTTTAATATGGTCTGAGCTTTACCACCAGTGCCCCATACTTCAGAAGACCTCCCAAAGCACTGCATGTTCTCTTCTGTGCTCATTTACATATGGGGAGGAGGAGCCATACTGGAACACACATCTTTCTACAAGACAATGCCACATTCCAGGAAACACATCTACCTCACTTGTTGATGCTTTGTGTTCAATACTGAGACCTTTTCCTCTTCCACTCCATACTTTTGTTTTTTGTTTTGGTGACAGGATCTCACTATGTAGCCCTGGCTGGCCTGAGACTCACAATGTAGACCAGATTAGCCTTGAACCCAGAGATCTTCCTGCCTAAAGTGCTGGGATTAAAGGCATGCACCAATGCACCAGACCCACACTTGATATATTACAAAAATTAGCTTATTTTATTTACAATATAAAATGACAGAGGAAGAGGTCCTTCCTGCCTAGATAGAAGTCCTAAGCCCTACATTAGCACAGAACAAGTGTGAGAGTATTGGACTAAGTCCCCAATAAAGGGGACCTGGTTGAACCTGAAGAACGGTCCTTGGGAAATTGTTCCCTTAATAGCTTCAGTCTCAGACGAAATGTCAAAACTCAGAGCAAAGACAAATGAAAAGGCACTGAACACTTAGGCATCACTGGTACCAAGTAATACGCACTACTACAAAGTCCTTGATGCTATGATGTCATGGCTTGGCAGCCAACAACATGGCTGCCTGGGGGCTGTAGTTACCATAATAATCCTGCAATGTGGGATGGTACAACTGAAGCTGGCTCAATGTCTGTCTGTCCTGCCACTTTGAGCCCAGATGTGGAAGAGGCTGTGGGGACACAGAAACTGGGACACTCATACTCATAAGTGACCTAGCTTCTCACAAGAGACTGTGCCTAACTTCTTCTCCTCCTTCCCCTCCTCTTCTTCATATTTCTGTCTGAGACAGGGTTTATGTAGCCCAGGCTGGCCTTCAGGTCCCTAGGTAGTTAAGGATGATCTTAAACTCTTGATCCTCCAGCTTCTGTCTCAGTGCTGGGATTACAGGTGTATGCACCACTTCTGGTTCATATGGTGCCAGGGACTGAACCAAAAGCAGGTACTCTACCAAGTGAGCTGTATTCCCTCCCAGCTCTGTCCCTTACTTTTTTTTTTTTTTGGTTTTTCGAGACAGGGTTTCTCTGTGTAGCCCTGGCTGTCCTGGACTCACTTTGTAGACCAGGCTGGCCTCGAACTCGCAAAGATCCGCCTGCCTCTGCCTCCCAAGTGCTGGGATTAAAGGCGTGCGCCACCACTGCCCGGCTTACTTTTTTTTTTTTTTTAAAAGATTTATTTTATTTTATGCATATGTATGCTCTATCTGCATGTACACCTGCATTCCAGAAGAGGGCACCAGATCACATTGTGGATGGTTGTGAGCCACCATGTGGTTGCTGGGAATTGAACTCAGGACCTTTGGAAGAGCACTAGGCAGTGCTCTTAACCGCTGAGCCATCTCTCCAGCCCCTACTTTTTTTTTTTTTTTTAAGAGAATATTAACAATGGGACTGGTGAGACGGCTCAGAGGGTAAAGGTATTTGTCACCAAGCCCGAGGACATGAATTTGACCTCCGGGATCCACATGTGGAGAGATTTGACCTCTACGTGTATGCTCTGGCATGTACATGTGTACACACATACACAAAATTTTAAAATAAGAAAGCATGACATTGAACCAAGTTAGAAACCCCTCCACAGGGCTGGAGAGATGGCTCAGTGGTTAAGAGCTCTGCTGCCCTTCCAAAGGACTCAGGCTCAAACTCCATGCATCCACATGGCAGTTTGAAACTGTCTGTAATGGCCAGGAATGGTGGCGAGGCAATCTCTGTGAGTTCCAGGATAGCCAGGGCTACACAGAGAAACCCTGTCTTGACCCTCTAACCCCCCCCCCAAAAAAAGAAGAAACCTCTCCACTATTATGAAGCTATTTTGATCCTTCCTGCTAGAAAGAACTGCTCTGCCTGCTGGGCCTTTATGGCACCAGAAGGAATCCTTTTCTCCAAACTTGTAGGAGCTATTCATTCACTGGTGCCATTAAGCCACTTAGTGGGTAATGATTTACTTTGCACAGGGAATGTATTCAAGGCATATTAGGGAAGTCTACCTCATATGAAGCTGCTTAAAGGCAGTATGAAGCTTGTAAGTGGGAAGCTGATGCTAAGAGAGGCCACGCAAAGGAAGACAGAAACACTGGTGTTTCAGAAGGTCTCCTTCAGAGAGCATGAAGTCTCCTTCAGCACACCATGCCAAATTTGGCTGCCATTACACTGAGCTCAGGACCTTATGCAAACAGAGACTATCTATGTTCAGCCAGAAGCCCTGCTTGTAGAAGATGCAGGCATTCTCTGATTGCTACAACTATGGCTGGCCAACGACCTCCCAGAAGGATCTCCTCCAAGGAAATCCTTTCCATGTCCTATTTTATCTTCTCAGTAGCTCACTTGTGATTGGATGACAGGAGCTGGGAAGCATGTCATCTTTTGAGAAGGGCTACTTCATAACCTAAGCAGGAAAACAGCACTGGTGTGCCATTTTACCTCATGACTCTGAGGCATGAGTCTGCTGTCACATGGTTAACCTGTGCAGTCCAGGCATTTGAAAACAGAGTGTATTAAAAACACCCTGACTGAACAGGTGCTGGCAAACTGCATGCCAATGCCAATTAAGATACTCTACATATCAGCAAGTTGTTTATATTTCCACAATGGGACTAAAGAATCAACTCACTCCTGGCAGTATTAACACCAAACCCTAAATCCCAGAAGAAAATTGTATTTCAATCTTCAGGTCACACTGTCTGGCATAATAATGAAGAAAACAACACATATAAACCTGACTATGGTCATTTGATCCTATCCTCCAGTTAGGCTCCATTCTCAGTACCTTTAAAACAAGATTTAGGTTAACCTGTCTATAGCATCTTTATCAACATTTTCTCCTTCTCCCAGCATGCTCCCCCAAACCTGTGAGACTCTCTACTTAGCCCATGAGCAAAGGATAACAAAAGCTCTTTTCAACCATCCCAGCTCAGTTCCACTTTTCTACCCATCTATAGAGGAATAGGCACAACTTTACTTTTCTACACTGTGGTCTTTGAAACAACTAAGTCTACACCCACTTGTAAGTTTCCAAAGCACCTTACAAGAGCACATATTAATTAGCTCCAGACAGACTGGACCAGCCAGATAGGAAACTATAGTTGTCATTAATAGTTACCTTTAGTCTCTGATTGAAAGCATCAAACAATAGTTTGATCCCGTCCTGAGTCAGGTTAAGGATGAGGTCATGGCTTAGAGGAGACTACAAAACAAAAATAAAACACTTTGAACAACTGATTTATTCACCAGCATCTATTAAAAAGCCTTACAACAAAAATGCAACACACAGAGAATAGGTAAGACAGTCTCTTTCCCCCAACTAATGAAGTTTGGGAGCTTAAAAACAAACAGCCAGACTTGGTTGTGCATGCTTTTAATCCCAGCACTTGGGAGGCAGAGGCAGGAGGATCTCTATGAGTTCAAGGCCAGTCTGGTCTACAAAGTGAGTTCAAGACAGCCAGGTCTACACAACGAAACCCTGTCTTGAAGAACTAAACCAACCAACAAACCAAACAACAACACTAACAAACTGGTGCATGAATGCTGTATCTCTTACTTCTGCCTGTAATTTCTGCTTTATAATGCTGGCTCAAAAGAGCCTTTCCCTTTCAGACTTTAGCACAAATACATGGGAGCAATGCACAATTAAGTGAGTGAACAGGTTGTTTTTTTTGGGCCTCATGGTGCTATCTATCTTAATAGTTTACTGCCATTAAACTAATACAAGTCTGTTAGTAGTACATGTCATGTGAAAAGTTTCAGGATCCTAACTTGGCAAGGTACTGGCTATGCGTGTCAGCTGAACCCCCATGTCTGCAGGCAGGCTCTCAGTACTAGCCATAGCAATCACATGTTTTATTTGAATATTCTGGGCCAAATTCTTGGAGGAAAAAAACCTTTGTGATTTTGTTACACAGAATTCTCTTTTCTTTTCCCCCATACTATAAATGTTTCTTTCTGAAAAGTACAAGTTTAAGATGTAAGGAGTCACACTACATCTGCCTTTCTCAGCCCTGTGGGGAGCTGCTGTACACAGCTGTGAACAGAGCCCTGATGACCTCAGATCTCTTCAAAGTTTCATGATTCTGGTTCCTATATAGGAGTAAGTCACCTCTTTCCTCTAAGGTTGTTCTGAGGACAAAGATGGTAGATCAGAATCATCTTCTTGCTTCTAGCCCAATGTAATCAATCAAAGTTAATATTTTAAAGACCAACACAGAATTGACTCAGATTGCTACAGGTTGAAGGGGAAAATAATGAACACCACTACCTCAAACTCAATCCTTACAGGCACAAAGCTGTTCAAAAGGTTTAAAGGCTTTAATAAAGTAAATAGTGAGTAACAGAGGTGTGTGGTTTTAAGAGACAAAGACATAAATTTGAAAGCCAGATGTGACCCTGGAAAGCCTTACAGGGAATTTCCCTCCCAAGAGCCTTCTGGAATTCATTCAAACTGTTTGCTGTCCTCCTTCACTGATTCTAAGGCAGCAGACCTAGGTGACACCACCAATGCTTGCTTTGCCCTCTAAAAAAGATGGCATCTACTTGATATGCACACTTTAAGCTCCAAGGTGTGATCTGCACAGATAAGGTATTTCTATGGTGGGGGTGTACTTTAGTGGTAGAGCACTTGCTTAGTATAATTGAAGCTGCACTTTTCACCTCAAGCACTACCAAAGAGGAGAAAGAAAAGAGTGAAGAGAAAAGAGGACAGGATGAAAAAAAAATTTTTTTCTGGAACTTTTAATAGGAGCAAAACTTCTGAACTTGGAAGTCAAGAGGAAATATGTAGAGAAAAAGAAGGTAAGAGAGAACAGACCCACACTTAAGAAGCACCACATCGAAGGCAGTGTAGTGGCGCTTACCCATGATCCCAGTACTTGGGAAGCTGACACAGGAGGATTATAAGTTAGATCCCTTCAAACACTGTTCAAAGCCCAGCATGGCGGCATCTGGGACCCAAATCCCAGCATCTGGGAGGCAGAGGCAGGAAGACAGCTGTTTGAGTTGGAGGACAACCTGGTCTATATAGCAAGTTACAGGCCAGCCAAGGGCTATTCAGTGAAACCCTGTCTCAAAAGTTGTTATAATAATATGTGAATTGACCAGACTAGTTATTAAAAAAAAAAGGAATGTAGACATACACTCAAAAATCCATCTGTCTATAATTCCAGTACTTGGGAGGTAGAGACAGGAGACTCAGGTGTTCAAGCCCAGTCCTGGCTATACGAAACCTGGTTTTAAAATTACAAAGCCAATTGTGTCTATTAAACAGTTACTCAAAAATATCAGTAGAGAGAAGGCTCAGTGATTAAGAGCACATGCTGTTCTTGCAGAGGACTGAAGTTCAGATCCCAACACCCACATGGCAGCTTACAACTATCTGTAACTCCAATTTCAGGGGATCCACACCCTCTTATGACCTCTGCAGGCACCGGGCAGTGCATAAATGTAGTACATATATGTACACACAAGCAAAACACTCACAGTTAAAAAAAAACTTTAAAAAAGGAAGATACTGGAGAAAATGTATTTAATGTTAGCACTTCTGCAAACACTGGAATGATAAATGATATGAGAATCAAGTATTTGTTCAAAATGGTTAGAAAGCATAAAGTATTTTCAAAGTCATCCAAGCCTCAGAGTAGCAATCTTACAGCTCAAGGTTTACAAGCAAGCCCACTTCCTTATTTTAATGGCTATTACCTGTCAGAGAAAAGAGTTTAAAAAGCCACCATCCACCCTTTAGGAATGGGAACCCATTCTGTCACCATGACTACTGAAAGAACCCCTCTACATTCTGCCAAGTTTCATCTTTTGTGGCAGGTACCACATGAATGCCTAAGCATTCTCAGATCCTTTAGACTAGTCAAGCAATATGGTACTACTGGTAGAGGTAAGAGGCCTAATCCAGCCAATGCTCTAAGCTGAATGGAAAAGCTTGACAGAAATCTTACCCACTTTAATCTGCTTTGAGAGTTGAAACTCATTAAAATCCAGCAAGTGCTCAGAGTCTCAGCAAAGACACAGGGCCTGCATTTGGTCTCTGAAAATTCTGAACTGTTTTCAAAGCTTTGCAACACAAAGGCTATTTTACAAAGCTGGACATGTCCTAATGTCACAGAACTTTGAGCTTCAGAGCTCTGTGGAGAGGAATAGAGGGATAGAGAGAAACAGACCTGTTTTCCTTTTGACTCATATGCTCTGCTAGTTAGAGATCTTTCCTGCAACAATTCTGACAATTCTGAACATAAGACAAACAACAAAGCAGAAAAGAATTTTTTTTTTTTTTTTTTTTTTGGTTTTTCGAGACAGGGTTTCTCTGAATATCTCTGGCTGTCCTGGACTCGCTTTGTAGACCAGGCTGGCCTCGAACTCACAAAGATCCGCCTGCCTCTGCCTCCCAAGCGCTGGGATTAAAGGCATGCGCCACCACCACCCAGCCTAAGAATTTTTTTTTTTTTTTAGATTTTTCGAGACAGGGTTTCTCTGTCTGTCCTGGACTCGCCTTGTAGACCAGGCTGGCCTCGAACTCACAATGATCCACCTGCCTCTGCCTCCCAAGTGCTGGGATTAAAGGCGTGCGCCACCACGCCCGACTCAGAAAAGAAATTATTAAGTACAAAAGAAGGCGACAAGCACTTTAGAAAACCAGAGACAGCTACTTTTTGAGGTGAGTTTCCATGAAAAAGTCCCCATTTTAAGGGTCAGTAGTTAAGCACAGATTTAAACAAAACAAAACAAAAACAGGTTTAGTTTTTACTGCTCTTCTAAGCCTGGCAGCACTAGATTATCAAGACCAAAGTTTCCAAACAAAGACACCGTACCTGAAAACTGACCTAAGACTCACCCTCCTGTTAGAACACAGCAACTCCTCCCAGCTAGCCTCTCCCACAGTGTCTCTCTGAGAGGGAAACTCACTGACCAAGGTGTCTATTCCAGTAAACAAGTCAGCCACCACTCACCTGCTCACTGTAGAGAACCTGGACATTTTTGACGATGCGACAGTGTTTCTGAAGAATGGCTACTGCCTGAGCCAGAGGCATTCCTGAAATAAAGGAAGGACACATGGTTACTTGGTCTGTCCATGTACTGACACCTGTGCAGTGCTAAGAAGCACTGATCTCTGAAGCTTGTACACAGGGCAGATTCACTGAAGCCAGTCAGTTAGGATAAAGCTAAAAGCTAACTAACACTAAGGGACCACTCAAGGTTGCCCAAGGGAGAAACTGAACACAGAAAGGCTTCCTAAAGACAGGACAGACAAACCCATCATAAGCAGTCAAAGGTTCAGAGACAGTCAGCATGAGGCAAGAGAGTAGGCTGGGAAGAGCACAGACTTTGACTCTGGAGGCCAAGCTTCCAGCCCAACTCTGCATTGGTTCCCATAACCCAGTACAGGTCCCTTCTTTCCCTCTCTGGCAACTATCTCAGATCTCAAATGAGAGTGTATTAGGACATGTGACTTACAAGGAGTCATTAAAGAAGCTTAAAGCCATGGGCACAGTGGCACATGCCTATAAATCCCAGTTCTTACAAGGCAAGAGAAAGGAGGATTGTGAATTTGAGGCAAGTCTTAAAAAAAAAAAGAAGCCGGGCGGTGGTGGTGCACACCTTTAATTCCAGCACTTGGGAGGCAGAGGCAGGTGGATCTCTGTGAGTTCGAGGCCAGCCTGGTCTACAAAAGTGAGACCAGGACAGCCAGAGCTGTTACACAGAGAAACCCTGTCTCGAAAAACCAAAAAAAAAAAAAAAAAAAGAAAGTTCAAAGTCATACATTGATCAAAATCAACTTATTTTACAAAGAATTTCATCTTTTAAACAGTTAGTTTAGAAGGCAAGGCTTATTACAAGCAGATTTACATTCGCCTCCAGGTGAAGTGATCCAAGTCGACACCTCTAACATTCTAGAGATTCACAGACATGCCGAAAGTTTGTATTAACATTAACATTAAACAGGAAGAAACACAGAAGACAAATTCTGGAAAATCTAAAACTAACTCAGTTTCATGAATGCAAAGACAGCATGTGCTATTTACTACTCTCTGATTTCCTAGCTCCTTGCTCAGAGCTAACCATATCTAGTGGCTTTAGAATACTTATTCCATGGGGCTAAAGGATTTAGAGTAAGAGGCAAAAGAAAGGGAAGAAGAGGGACTAAAATATCACCCCTGGGCCACAAGGAAGACCATACATAGATGAGGGACTCTAGATTGAGAAAATGAGTTATGTGGAAAAGAACTTTTAGATGAAGATTAGAAGTTGTGATCTATCTCTATCTCATTCTCATTTGAGAAGCTGTTGTTCAGTTTTAAGAAAGGAAAAAGCAATCAATCAGAAGGCCAAATGTAATTTTCTTTTACATGGCATGTGTGTACATGCACATGTGTTCATGTGGAGGCCAAAGGACAATCTCATATTCATTCTGCAGGAGCTGTTCACCGTTGTTTTTGTTTTGTTGTTTTGAGACGGTATCTCTCATTGGCCTAGAGATCACCAAGTAGGCTAGGCTGGCTAGTTGGCCAGTTAGCCTGAGGAATGCACCTGTTACCACATCTTCAGTGCTGAAATTTCAAGCCCATGCTACCACACCCAGTGCTTTATTTTATTTATTTTTGTTTTTTTGAGACAGGGTTTCTCTGTGTAGCCCTGGTTGTCCTGGGCTGTATGTAGACCCATGTAGACCAGGCTGGCCTCAATCTCATAGATCTGCCTGCCTTTGCTTCCCAAGTGCTGGGATAATAGATGTGCACAACCATCACCAGGCTATTTTTGTTTTTGTCCCCCCCGCCCCCCGCCAGGGTTTCTCTGTGTAGCCCTAGCTTTCCTGGACTATCTTTGTAGACCTGGCTGGGATTAAAGGCACGCACCACCATGCCCCAGGAGTGTTCCCCCCCCAGACATGGTTTCTCTGTGTAAAGTACAGGCTGTCTTGGAACTTGCTTTGTTGCCCAGGCTGTCCCCGAACTCATAGAGATCTGCCTGCCTCTGCCTAGGAGTGCTGGGATTAAAGGCAAGTGCCATCACACCCAGCCTTGTTTTTGTTTTATTTATTTATTTTATTTTTGGTTTTTTTTTTTTTTTGGTTTTTCGAGACAGGGTTTCTCTGTGTATCCTTGGCTGTCCTGGACTCACTTTGTAGACCAGGCTGGCCTCGAACTCACAAAGATCCGCCTGCCTCTGCCTCCCAAGTGCTGGGATTAAAGGCGTGCGCCACCACCGCCCGGCATTATTTATTTTATTTTTATTTATTACTTCAAATTACATCTCCATCATAGTCTCCTCCCTCCACCCCTCCTGGTTCCACCCTCCCAACCTCTTCCCCTGTTTGTTTTATTTTATTATTTTTAAAACGTTTATTTATTTATTATGTATACAGTATTTGCTCTACATATATGCCCAGGCAGATCTCAATGTAGATGGCTGTGAGCCACCATGTGGTTGCTGGGAACTGAACTCAGGGCCTTGGGAAGAACAGCCAGTGCTCTTAACCTCTGAGCCACCTCTCCAGCCCATGTTTTATTTTTAAAGTGAGTTCTGAGAATTGAACTCAGATCCTCACACTTGCTTGATAAACAATTTACTAAGTCCTGAATTATAATCAATAAAAACACTTTTCAGTCTTCTATAGCATAGGGTGCAGTAGACAAGTTGCTGAGAATATGAAGGGTTTGAATACATCATTGCCATTCCTGCAATAGAAGAGCATTTGCACTATACACATCTGTGAGACAAATCAAGAGGACACAGCCTCATGCCTTCCCATAATCTCCATACAAATATCATTCTTCCCTGTTGTCCCTTGAGTGTTCTCAGTCTCTGTGGGTATGTGACAGGGAATATTCAACACAGTGCATTTCTCCTACTTATGTCTCATTCAGCCAACTTCCCAGATTCCAACTCAAACGTCAACCTGTTTTCTGTGCCTAACTAATGGCAAATAAGAGCTTACAGATTAAAAGTGTTTGTTTTTTCCATCTTCTCTGGATTCTGGGTCTCTCTTACTACTTCCAATACCCAGTGAGTGTATCGAAGGTCAAAAATCTCTAAATTCTTCCTTTCCCCTGCCTCTCTGAATCCAATTTATAAACTGTACTTCCCAATGGAAGTACAACAGAATTTACCTTCTGTCCCTGAACCCTGAGCCTTTCCAGTGTGCCAGACAGCTAAAACCAAACAGATTAGGACTCCAGGGGGGAAAGAAAAAAACAAGACAGGATCTCACTGTATCCCTTGGCTGGCCTAGAACTAAGTATGTAGCCTCAAACTCAGAGATCCACCTGTGTCCTGGGATTAAAGGTGTGTGGGTGTGGGTGGGGCATAGCACCATCATGTCTGGCTATTGCTCTTTTGCCAATACACCATGCTCTAATTATAAGCCCAAATTGATTATGTTTTCCTGCATACATCATCTATTTTTCTCCTGTGGGTTAAAACCAACCATTGTCTAGGCCCCTAGGTTTGGTCAATTTTCTTCTCTCCACAATATCCCACACATTTATTATAATAAAATGAACTATTATAATAAAATGTATTATAATACATGAACTATTCCTGTGTATCTGCTGCACCACTAACCTAAGTCCTTCAGGGGATAAGATCATTTCCTACTCAATTTCCAACGTCTATGAGCAGAGACCACAGACACACACACACACACACACACACACACACACACACACACACACATATATAAAACCTTGCATACAGCAAACTATTTGTCTCTGTACAACATGGCAAACCTGGAGAATGTTGTCTCAAATGACTCTTTAAATCTGCCTTTAGGTATTCTAAAGATGAAATTCAAAAGCAAATCCAAGCCAAGCACAGTGACTCAGACCTGTAATCCCAGCACTCAGGATACTAAGGCAGGAGGATTGCTCAGAGTTCCAGACTAGTATGGACAAGATTTGGTCTCAGAAAACTAAAACAAATCCAGACACATGCTGCCACATCAATATATTCTGTAAGTCTTATTGAAAAAAGTATTTCAATGTCTTTATTCCACAGGGGTCAAAGCATCTATGGCATTAGCAGAGATTCTGCTCATGTTTTCTTGTCTCTGTTGTTGGCATTTCCCTGATCTCCCAACACTATACAAAGGCCAGGAAGGCAGCCAAGAGACTGGATGCAGCTCTCCATTATAATGCTGGGCAATGATTACAGGGACCAGATACATCTGCATTTGCACAGATTACAATAAGAAACCTGGGACAGATAGGGAAATCCCTTTTCAGCTGGCTATGTGTTTATCATCTTCATCAAGTTCCATAAGGTAAGGTTAGTTGGTAAATGAAGAGAACCTTACAGCATAGTGGTGACAAGGCAAATACCACCCGGTTCTCTAATATATGAATATATATATATCTTTTTTTTTTTGCTTTTCGAGACAGGGTTTCTTTGTGTAGCCCTGGAACTCACTCTGTAGACCAGGCTGGCCTTGAACTCACAGAGATCTGTCTGCCTGTGCTCTCCAAGTGCTGGCATTTATTTAAGGTATAGACCACCATGCCTGGTCTATGAATATACTTTTAAAGCAGATTCATTTTCCATACTTACCCCCACCTAACAGCCCCAACTGCACTTTGGATGGTTGAGATTACGAGAAATTGAGAGAGGGAAACTGATTTAAACCCCACCCCCCAATTTACTATGAAGAGTGCTGGGATTAAAGATAGAGTTCAGAAAGCCAATTGCAGAGGCACAGCCTTTAATCCCAGGATTTGGGATGCAGAGCCAGACAGATCTCTGTGAGTTCAAGGCCAGCCTGGTCTACAGTGTTGAGTTACAGGCCAGCCAGGGGTACATAGAGAGAAGACCCACTCTCAAAAGATAAAAACAAAACAAACAAAATTAGCTAAATTTATGAGTGACTGGTTTCTAGAGGATTATAAAAGTCTGTTAGGAAGGTACTTCTTAAACTTGAAGGCTGGAGCCCTGAGAAACAGACTGTGTTTTTCAGTCCCTTTGCCATAGGCAAAATACTAGGGAACATCTGCCTCCTGCTACACAGTGACAACTAAGCTAGCCACTGTAAAACACACCTGAAACAACATGTAGACACAGGGACATGGCTCTAGATCATGCGGGTTAAAGGTGCCATTCCCCCTCATGACAGGCTCATCACTAATCAACTTATCAAGAGTCCATAGAGCTTCCCCAGGCATAGTAGCCACGTGACTATTTCCAGCAGAACCCAGTCCTTTCATTACTCAAGATGAAAAAAGAACAGAAGTGAGGGGCCCACGGTTGCTAGTCCAGGGTGATCCAAGATAGGCTAGCTAGGGTGGAAATCCAAATCCAAAGCCTGGAGAGATGGCTCCATGCTGCTCTTCCACAGGACCTAAGTTTTGTTTCCAGCACCCGCTACTCACAATTGTCTGTAATTTGGCTCCAGGAAGCCTATGCCCTCTTAATGCATGCATGCATGCACACAAGCACAAATAAAAAAAAAATCTTGAAAAGTGCTACAATGATTTAAAAAACAATCCAAACCCAACTTAGAGTTAAACACCTTTAACCCACATGATCAAGATCCATGAGATCCTGTGGTTCTTTCCTTCCTTTTGTGTTTACCAAGAAATATGTTTTTACCTTTTTTACTATAAAGGTAAAATAGATAAAGGTAGAATTTAAATGCAGTCCTGAGAGGAACAACAACCAGAGGGGGAAATAGGGAAATGGGTAAAGGTAGTGGGCAAATGAGAATGAAGTATAGTGACATATATGTATGAAAATGTTAACCAAAAAAAAAAATTAATAAGGCACACACACACAACCCTTGCATGCAACAGAAGGGAGTTCTTTGAAGAAGACCTTTATGCCTCTCTGTATCCTTTCAAAAAGTTCCTTCAACCGACCTACTATTTAAACTTTGTTTTGTTCATTCACTGTATCTTGTCCACTTTATAAACCACCATAATTAGAAATACTTTATTTTTAAAAATTTGTTGTTCAGTATCTCATTGGGTAATTCCTAAAATGAGCCTTCTATTTCATTTAATAACATTTACAGTCTTTTTGCTGGGTGGGGTGGTGAATGCCAGAGTAGGTGGATCTGTGACCAGCCTGGTCTACATAGCTGAGTTCAAGGAAAGCTAGGGCAATGAAAAGACACTGTTTCAAAAAACAAACTAACAGCTGGGGGGGGGGGGGGGGCGGCGCCCGCCTTTAATCCCAGCACTTGGGAGGCAGAGGCAGGCGGATCTTTGTGAGTTCGAGGCCAGCCTGGTCTACAGAGTGAGTTCCAGGACAGCCAGGGCTACACAGAAAAACCAAAACCAAAACCAAAAAAACCCTAACAGCCAGTTGTGATGGCACATGCCTTTAATCCCAGCACTTGGGAAGCAGAGGCAGGCGTATCTCTGTGAGTTCAAGGCCAGCCTGGTCTACAGAGTGAGTTCCGGGACAGTCAGAGCTGTTACACAGAGAAACCCTGTCCCGAAAGACAAAACAAACAAAAAAGTTTACAAGTCATTACAGAGGCTCAGATCTGCCCTATGAGCTTTCCTAACTCTGAACCCGGCTGTGCTATTATTTCTGGCTGCTGCTAAAACTGAAACAACTACTCAAATTCTTGGTTCCTGCAAACTGGCAGCAAGATGGGGTTTGACTGTCAAAATATTTGCCAGAGAAAGCCCTGTATAGTTACTTATGTTAGTTATAGTTCAGTGTTCTGAAATTTTCCTGACTTCAGCTAATCTCCTATATTCACTAAGTCAAACAGATCCACACCATCTGTAATCTGTGGATCTTAACAGTCCTGGAAGGTCCAGGCTAAGTAGGAGTTGTCCAGGGGAGAAAAAAAAAATGTTAATCAGAAGCCAAACATTAGCAGCTTCTTCTTCTTCTTCTTCTTTTTTTTTTTTTTTTTTTAGGTTTATTAAGACAGGGTTAACAGCTTCTTAACCAAGCTCTTGGTGCCTAACAAGAGGTTGAATGGAACATTTTCATAGCATATTAAATTCTGAGAACAATTTAGGAACAGGCAGTCTAAGTTCTGAGAGAAGAGAGCCAAGACCCCTCGATAAAACTGGCTTCTACAATGAGTAAGGAGACAGGCAGTCACTGAGCCCCAGAAGGTTCTTTCCAGCAATCTACCAAGCTAGGTTATTACAATATGCTGTCTCTATAGACAGAGTCTTTTACATTCAAGGATAAGCCATAATCAAACAGAGTAGCTGACTCAGTTTAGGAGCCTACACCAGAGTGACAGAGGTTCAGGCCCACACAAACAAGCAGCAGGAACACCTTTCCTGAACTCCCGTTCTTAGTGCTGCCATAAAGTAAACACACTGGAATTACTGAATGCAAATATTCTTGTTCACATAAAAGACCCAACTAACCCAAAAATGATCAAACTGAATTGTCTACAAAGCCCATATGTAATTTCCACTTCACTCCATTTCAACCTTTAGCTCTGGTATCTAGTATTACGCCATCACACGTTAAGACTACATTTCAAAAGAGAAGAAAACAAGTCAGAAGTTCCTTTAACAAAAGCAAGCTCCATTTCCCCCATCATCTGATTATGAGATATGATTAGGTTTCTCTTCTTTAAAAGGGAACCCATGTCCCCCGACCACCGCTCTGCCCCTCTCTAAAACCAAAGGAAGACCGATCAGAGACCAGAGTGTGGATTAGGGGTGCTACCCATTTCTTAACTATTACATACTCTGTAAAATGAGCACGACAGTATCGGTCCTCAGACCTCAGGGAGGGGTCCTAGAGATAAATTCAAAAGAGAAGGCCCTTCCCACTAAGTATTTGGAGTGTACCGGCTATTATTATGATTACTAGTACTACAGCCCCCCAAAAGGACCCTGCTGAGGCCCTAGGCGTGGGTATCGCTGGTCTTATGAGACGGGAGCAGCGGTTATCTAAAGCCTGGAGCCGAAAGACCAGAGGGTACGAAAAGGCAAAGAACCACGAGCGCAGGAGCATCTGGGGCAGAAAACAGAAGTGGAAGGGGCCAGAAAGCAGCAGGGGTCAGCGAAGAGGGTCTCGAAAGGATTCCACACTCACCCAGCGTGAATTCCCATTGCTCGTTCCCCAGAGAGCGTTCAGGCACCACCTCCAGGTCCAGCATTGGTTCGGTTCGCTGGGCCGGGCGGCCTCCCTGCGGCAGCGCAGATAGGACCCGGCCTGAGGAGAACACGCAGCTGCTGACTCGCCGCTCTCGCCAGCCCGCGGACGTCCGGCTCTCCACTCCGTTCCGGTCAGCGACTGCAGCACCGACACAACACAACACAGTTCACCTCCCTTCACCTCCCGAGCAGCACCCGCGGCGGGAGCAGCAACAGTGGCAGCTAGAGCAACTGCAGCAAAAGCGGCGTGCCGAGCCGTAAAGCGTGGCAAGGGGCGGAACTCAAATATAGGGGCGGGGCTTGGGGCGGGGTCGCGCACGCGCAAACTCTGGATTGGAGGCCTGCTCCGCGAGGTGACTGCCGAGTAATGCTGGGGCTGCATTTTTGAGGACCTACAACCTGCACAGCACCCCATACGTGCTTACACAAGGAAAGGCACAACGCGCACAATACATCACACAAAAATAAATTTGCCTGCCGTCCACACACCTGTCTCGTTAATGTGCACTAGGACCAAAAGAGACAGGAAGGACCCAGTCCCAGATAACTCAACCGCCTGCGGGCTCTTGTCACTCAATTGACTCTGACTGCAACTGCCTTTAGTTGTGCAGAAATGTACTCTCCCTGGACCAAGCTGTCTCTGAGCAGGGTCCACCTCAGAGTTGAGGATGTTCGAGTGTGTGGGTAAGGTTTAGGGAGAGAGGATTGAGTAGAAAGGTAAGGGATTCCCGGGCAGGTCTCATATCCAGAAGTGCTTAACCTAGGGCGTGCATTCTAAGGAGAGAGGCTGCCTCCAGCAGCTTCACCTGGAGCCAGCTTTGCTGCTTCCCAATGCCCTATGGTCTTGACTAAGCCCTTAAGCGTTCTGTGCCTTAGTTTCCCTTAAGTGGAAGAGTCTAAATACTTTGTCCAAGGTTCCTTGATTCTAAGCAGCCGAACTCCACTTCCATTATCATTTCCTTCTCTTGTCTTTGTCCTTGGGGCCAAGACCTGTTTTTGTTTGTTTTTCGAGATAAGTTTCTCTATGTAATAGTTCCAATAGCCCTGGAACTCACTCTGTAGAACAGGCTGTCCTCGAACTCAGAGATCCGTTTGTTTCACCTAAGGATAGTATTTAGCAGGGAAGTGACAGACTAAATACGCAACCTGGCTACAAAGGAGCACACATAATAGTGGAAGTTTCATCAAAAACTGAAATCATTGCTATGGGCATTAAACAAAACAAAATAAAATAGTAGGATGTCTTTGAGAACAATCATTGCATGCCAAAACAACAACTGGGTCACTGGGATGTCCAGAGGGGAAGTGGCTGAATAAACGCTGACGTGTGTAGTTACTTATGTTCAGAGCCTGGGTGTGTTGATTTGTGCCTGTAGGAAATCCTAGCAGTTTGGAGTCTTGAGGCAGTAAGGAAGTTCAATGTCATGCTGGGCTACAAAATAAACTCAAGTCCAGCTTGAGACAGAGCAGATCTTATCTAAAAAAAAAAAAAAACAAAAAAACATAAAAAATAGAAATAAAAAAAAAGTGATCCCTCCCCCACGAACTTTCTAAATTAAACTCTAATCCAAACCAGAGTAGGAATGGTTATACTAACAACAAACAAACAACAAAACACTTGGTTTTACTTATGGGAAGGGGACGCTCTGGAGCCCCCTTCTGGGCGCTAGTGGAGTTGGCTCCAAGAGCTCAGTTTGGCAGCTTGCTAGCTTTCCAAGGCAGCCCTCAGTAGGCAAATCTTGCCAGGCACGTGGTTTAAGCCTTTAATCCCAGCACTTTGGAGGCAGAGGCAGGTGAATCTCTGTGAGTTCGAGGACAGCCTGGTCTACAAAGCCAGTCCAGGAGAGCCAGACCAGAGCGGTTACACAGAGAAACTGTCCGAAAAAACAAAATAAAAAATAAAAAGTATTTATGGGAAGGGAAAGGGTTTGTGGCCTGAATTGGAATGCAGTAGGCTGGGGGGTGTCTTAGGAGGAGCAAGACAAAGACAAAAGCTCCAGGGTTCTAAATACAAGTGAAATGATTTTTAAAGTTTGGCTAAAACACAAAAACATTAAGAATATTGAAGCAACTCCCAGGAAACTCCTAGTTGAGGTAATGTGTAGTGATTTCTGTGAACAAGGGATGGATGTTATCTTTGCTTATTTAAATGTGACCCAATCAAATTTTGTCATAAATAAGTGCAGTTTTGAATAGAAAAAGCTCTTGGCAGAAGCAACAAAAGTGAATTCCAGGTTAGCCTGATCTACATATTGAGTTTCAGGAAATCCAAGCTACCTTGAGACCCTCCCTGTCTCAAAACAAAAACAAAGGCCTACAACAAACAAATGGCCCAAGGTACAGCCAGAGGGCGCTTCCAAATGACAACTTTCCTAAATAACGGATGTTCAAAAATAGGAAGTAATTAATGAAGTGTGTTCAGGGACACACTCCTGGTATCCTAGACATTAGATTTAGAGGGCAGCCTCAGAGAACAGCAGCTAATTGATAATAAGCTCATGAACTGATAAATCCCAGTTTCTACCACTTACCATAGTTTTGTATCTTGGGCAAATTATTTCTTCAAGCCCATTTTCTGTTTGTAAAACCACCATACCTACCTCACAGATCTTAGTGGGTCTGCATTTTTTTTTTTTTTTTGAGACAGGGTTTTTCTCTGCGTAGCCCTGGCTGTCCTGGGCTCACTTTGTAGATCAGGCTGGCCTTGAACTTGCAGAGATCTGCCTGCCTCTGCCTCCTGAGTGCTGGGATAAAAGGCGTGCACCACTATGCCCGGCAATTACAGACAGCTGTGAACTGCCATGTGGGTGCTGGAATTTGGACCCAGGTCCTTTGGAAGAACAGCCAGTGCTCTTAACCACTGAGCCATCTCTCCAGCCCATGGGTCTGCATTTTTGTGTCTGGCTTATATGAAAACATTTTGAATGTAATTTAAAAATTACATGATGGAATTGGTAAGAGAAGAGGAAGAAAGGAAGTCAACCCTGGGGCTGGAGAGATGGCTCGTTTGGTTCCCAGCACTCATGCCAGGTACCTCTTGTAACTCCAGCTCCAGGGGATGTGATGCCCTGTCTGGCCTTCTCAGGCACATGTGACATATACTTCACACACACAACCACACAGACCCCACACACATGTAAAATAAATCTCAGCTCAGGTGGATGGCTGAATAGAGTCATTTAGGAAGGTGCTGGAGGAGCTGTCATTGTACACCATTCTTTCTGGTAAAAATCATGTTGATAATTGGAAAGCAGAGATTTAAACGACAAAGGAGTCAAAGGGAACATGAACATAGACTTTTATTCCTGTTAGTGAGACACTTTGCCCTAGTGGTGCTGCCTTATATGCCCCCAGTATATGAGGAGGCTCTTGGTCCTCATATGACTGCTGAACTGGGGCAGGGGACTGTTATGTAGGGACACTCCACTCCAGAGGAGTGGGATAGAATGGATAGGGGGTAGAGGGTTGGAGGATGGGACTGGGAGGGGTGGAAAGAGGACACTATGATGAAGATGTAATCTTAACTAATAAATAAATTAAAAAAAAAAGACAAAGGAGTCTCCTCAAAAGGGCTTTCCAATGATATTCCAGTTACGGACCAAGAGCAGTTACTTCTTTTGCTTTTTTGAGATAGGTTTTCTCTGTGTAGTTCTGGCTGTCCTGAAACTCACTCTGTAGATCAGGCTGGCCTTGAACTCACCTGCCCGTCTCTCAAGTGCTGGGATTAAACATTAACCACAACCACCTGACCCTTTCTTTTTCTTGTGGTGCTGGGGCCTCAATCCAGAGCCTTGTGCATTCTATTAGACAAGCGCTATAATACACCAGCCCAAAGAATTTAACAATTGAGAGTGGCATGTGGTAGTTAAAAGAGCTATTCACAAACATCCTATTCTTCTAGGCAAAAATTAGGTCTGCAATACCCTGCACTTAGAAAGGCAAGTGTTGCCTGGCATGTTGGCACACACCTTTAATCCCAGCACTCGGTTGGCAGAGGCAAGTGGATCTCTGTGAGTTGGAGGCCAGCCTGGTCTACAAATCAAGTTCTAGGACAGCCAGTACTGTTATACAGAAAAACCAAACCACCCCCCCCCCCACACACAAAAAAAAAAAAAAACACAAAAAAAGCTGAGTGTTGCAGCTGTGACAAGGGCTGTGAACTGACTACGGTAACTCCATTTTGGTACCTCAGATGAGTTTTGTCTTTGCTGAGTAAAGTGACAATAACTGTAAGAGGGATCTTAAGGAAAACAGTTCCAAGAAAAACAACTCAAGGATGAGGGCTCTTTGAAAGGCTGCCTGACCTTGCTATTTTTTGCTAATCAAATATTTTGGCTTTTGGGACTATCTGCTTAGCTTGCAGCTTCGGGAAGAGAATGATGGCGCTTCCCTTCCAGCTTCTATAACTATCAGCTAGCAATTATGGTAAAATAAAAACCTTGGGGACTTTTCAGCCAGGATGTGGTTTTCTTGGTTAAATATGGACCCCAAAGCTGGGCATGGTGGTGCACACCTTTAATCGCAGCACTCGGGAGGCAGAGGCAGGCGGATCTCTGAGTTCAAGGTCAGCCTGGTCTACAAAGTGAGCCCAGGACAGCTAGGGCTACACAGAGAAACCCTGTCTGGAAAAAACAAAAAGAAAAAAAAAGTTTTTTTTTTTTTTTTGTTTTGTTTTGTTTTGTTTTTTTAATGGCTGGAGATGGCTCAGCAGTTGGGAGCACTGAGACTGCTCTTCTGAGAGACCTGGGTTCAGTTCCCAAAAACAGAAGACACATGTCAGCTCCAGTTAGTTCCAAATTCCTCCTTATGATACAATCTCCTTTCTTGTCCATCTCAATGGCTGGCAGTGCTTACTTCTGCTCTATAAGGCTACATCATTGGTATTTAGCTCAAAAATGTCAAGCTAGTAGTTTTGTAAAAACTAGATCTTAACCATTAAGTCGTATCTCTAGCCCCATTTTTTGGTATGTTTTAAGATAACCTAATGGACCATTTTTTAATGGATAAAATGGATACAAATTTTTTAAATTACAGTTCCTGTACGTTTCCCTTTTATTAATAATAAAGCTCACGAACTGATAAATCCCAGTTCTACCACTTACCATAGCTTTGTATCTTGGGCAAATTACTTCATTTCTCCAAGCTTGTTTTCTGTCTGTAAAGCAACCATACCTACCTCACGGACCTGTGGTAGGTCTGTACTTTTGGGTCTGAGTCCTCATATCCACCAGGCTGCCATATCAAAAAAGGTTGCCCTATGACTAAAGATAACTAATTTCTGTTTCTGGCTCACATCTTTTCAGCCAAAAAAAATCTCAAGAAATTTCTTAAGCACTCATCCCTCAAATCTCCCATCCTAATCTCTTGGTGACTTCCAGTCCTCTCCTAAGTACAGGCCCCAATGTCTTTCATGTGGTTGACAACAATCAGCTCAGCATTGCTTGTGTCTCTGACCCAGGCCTCTGCAGACCCATCCAAATCCACATCACAGCCCTTATCTGATGTTCTTTCAAACTTTTTAAGCTACTGACTAGCTGGCTATCTTTATTCAATTTCTTCTCTAGTTGGTTGTTAGCTTTCAGCTCAGAAGTTTCCTCATGTTAGGCTATTTGGACTATGCAGACCAGGACAGATATACTGTTAACTGTCAATGATTACTATATAATTTAAAGGT
Organism: Lophiomys imhausi; assembly: GCA_907164525.1. NCBI lineage: Eukaryota > Metazoa > Chordata > Mammalia > Rodentia > Muridae > Lophiomys > Lophiomys imhausi. The sequence goes on along the minus strand of CAJQZJ010000896.1, from coordinate 1,181,011 downwards.
TGCTACTGCTTTGGGTCCATTTTGAAGACAGACTAGGTTCCTTGAGGGTAGAGATAGTATCTATTTAAGGTACTTACTTTATATTATTTGCTCTAAATTATCTTAGACAATTAATATACTTTTTAAAATTAAAGTTTATGTGTATAAGTGCCTTTCTTGCATGTATATATGTGCACTATGTGCATGCCTGGTGCCCATGGTGTTCAGAAAGGTTGCTGTATCCCCTGCAACTGGAGTTAGGGATGTTTTTTTGAGAAACCATGTAGATGCTGGGAACCAAACCTTGGGCCACTGCAAGAGCAGCAAGTGCTTTTAATTGACGTGCTATCTTTCCAGCCTGATATACTTTGTTTTAATATCTTTAAAAAACCTTAGTATAGCTATTTCTCATTAAATTCTTTGCATTTTATAATTCATTACCTAATTATAATCTTAATATCCAAGGCAGCAATATAAGCAATTAAAACTTTCCTGGTAGTTAAACATTGTCATTTTAATATATAGTGTTAGGTCCAAAGGGGCAAAACAGGATTGTTATTGGGTAAACAAAAACCTAAACTATAGCTGGGCGGTGGTGGCGCATGCCTTTAATCCCAGCACTTGGGAGACAGAGGCAGGTGGATCTCTGTGAGTTCGAGGCCAGCCTGGTCTACAGAGTGAGTTCCGGGACAGTCAGAGATGTTATACAGAGAAACCCTGTTTCGGAAAACCAAAAAGAAAAAACAAAACAAAACAAAAAACCCTAAACTCTGGGTTTCTGTTTACCAGGAGTCTTTCAAACCAGCAGAAACTTTTCTTAATCCTGCCCCAAAGGCCAGCTATCTCAGGCAAGGGTATCTAGTTTCTGGTCAATTCAGACAGTCTGAATCAGCAGCTCAAAGACTCCGCCCTGATGACGTAAAAACTGATTGTTTTTCTCCCATTTTGCTCTTTTGTCTCCCACCCTCCTAGGGATAGCCCTGGCAGTTTGATCCCTGATCAGAATATTTAAAAATAGGGTCTCATTATGTAGTCAAGGATGGCCTTGAATCCATAATCATCCTGCTTCAGTCTTCCTGATGGTGATTCAAATGTTCATAATGGTGTCAGTTTAGTATTTAAGATATTTCTGTCATCTGAATGAAATCTGGTAGTGAGCAAACAAACTTATAAATCTGTATACTAGAAACCAAACTTATGGAATGCTTTTAAAGTAAAAGTAATTTACTTCTAAAGTAATTTTCTGATGTAAATAAGTGCCAGGACCTGTTCTCAGAATGTTGGGTTTAATCCCCACATAATAATGTATATTATTTCTAAAACTAGCCTGAAAGACAGTACTAATTGGGATATATAATGTTTGATTTTTTTCCTTTTGTACAGAGGTCACTATTTTATGGTCATACCTCAGAATATGGAAAAAACCTATGAGATTATTGTTGCCTAGGGTTTGTAAGAGCGGTTGTTGTCTCTCTCTCTCTTTAGTAAGGAACAGGAGTTTGATTCCCTGAAACCAGAGCTCACAAGATCTGGTCTCACTCTACAGTATAAATCCATGGTGAGCCTCCTGTTTCCACCTCCCAAGAACTGTGTTACAACTGTGAACCTAGTTTTTGTTTCTGCCTTAAAATTTTATTTACGTGTTTGTGTGTTGGCTACATGTGTCTGTGTGCCACATTTGTACCTAAGCCTGAGGAGGCCATATGAGGGTGTCAGACTCCCTGGAACTGGAGTTAGAGTTGCCATGTAGGTGCTGGGAACTGAACCCAGGTCCTACAGAAGAGTAGCCAGTACCCTTAACCACTGAACCATCTCTCCAGACCTTCCACCCCCGTAATCTATATTTAAAAAACCTTTACAAGTTTTTGTTTTGTTTTTTGCTTTTTGAGACTTTCTCTGCATAACAACCCTGGATGTCCTGGAACTCACTCTGTACATCAGGCTGGCCTCAAACTCACAGAGATCCACCTGCCTCTGCCTCCCGAGGGCTGGGATTAAAGGTGTGCACCACCATGCCCAACTACAAGTTTTGTTTTTTTTAAGGTTTTTGAGACAGGGTTTCTCTGTGTATCCTTGACTGACCGGGACTCACTTTATAGACCAGGCTGGCCTCGAACTCACAGAGATCTACCTGCCTCTGCCTCTTGAGGGCTGGGATTAAAGGCTTGCCCCACCACACCCGCCATAAATTTTGTTTTTTAATAATAATAATTTGTGTATCTGTGTGTACTTGCTCATCATGCACATGTGCCATGTTAACAGAGGCCAGGAAGGGGCACTAGATCCCCAGGTACAGGGGTGATTGTGAGCTCTGGTTTCAGGGAATCAAACTCCTGTTCCTTACTAAAGCAGCAATAACCTTTAGCAATAACTAGAGCTCTTACCCTCAGAGTTCTCTCTCCAGCCAATTGTGGTTATTGAGATCATACAGCCCAGGCTGCCCTTGAACTCTGTAATAGCCAAGAATGACCTTGAACTCATGATCCCACTTCCCATACCTACACTCAGTTTCAATCAGACTTTTTTAAAAAACTGTATCATATACTGGGGGAATTACTGTACATTGTGATTTAAAGGTCCTCTTTGGAATTAGAAGATATGACCACTAGATGGCACTGTTGTTGCTGTCCTTAAGAAAACAAATTTTAAAAGGATCAAAAGAACTGAAGCTAGTAGTAGGACAGAAATGATCACATATCAATAAAGAGCCAAGACTTTGTTTTCACTACACAGAATTTTAATGTGAAACTAAATTAAACATACAAATGTACAGTAAAGCTAATGGCAAAGCAATCTTGTAGCTTAAGGCAAGTTTTAATGGAGATGAATTTAGAAAAAAATGATGCAATGATGTAATTTTAAATATAGATTATGAAAAAATATGCAATTGCATCAATAACTTAAAGTAGTTTTCAAAGCCTGCACTACTGGAGAAAAGGGATTTATGATCTTAATGCCAGCATTAAGACAGACAGCAGTGCAGAGGCAGTAAAAAACATTCACTATTTACAGAAGGATGGCAACAACATTAATACCATGTGATCTTATTTACTGCTGGACTAAAAGCTCTTGGCTAGAAGCAACAGAGAAAATGTACCACCAACATGTTATTTTAAAAAATAAAGGATCACTTAAAAAAGGTAATTCCCCCAAAGGAATTAGGGCACTGAGAGTGTAAACATGTGAACTGTACAATACCAAATACCAAGCAAATTCACTCAAAGCACTTAGTTATACAAGGTCAGCATGATCTTTTGTAACACATTATTGTTTATAATAATTCAAACACAATCCTTACCATGCATGACTTCAAATATATAACAAATATTTTTATTTTGAGATACAGGGCATTTGTTATGAATTATAAGACCTATATACAATGAAAGACACACCTCCACAATCAATCAAGTATCTTTATATGCTTTTTATTTTGTTTGTTTTTGTTTTTCAAGACAGGGTTTCTCTGTATAACAGCTCTAGCTGTCCTGGACTCACTTTGTAGACCAGGCTGGCCTCGAACTCACAGAGATCCACCTGCCTCTGCCTCCCAAGTGCTGGGATTAAAGGCGTGTGCCAATACCGCCCGGCTTATATGTTTTTTATATGCAATGACCTTATTCAGACTTTTCTGAATTGACCATGTCAGTTTTTAAAATTCTCTAAAATAATGCCATTTTATGATAAAATACATTTTTGCAAAAATTCAGAAATGTAGTAACATTTAATGAATGGCCACGAAAAGTATCTGTAAGCATGTGCCAAATGACTTAGCACTTTTTTCCAGTTTTACATTTTAAAAAATTGCAATTTGACACTAATCCCATTTTAAAAATATTGTTACACTGATTCATCTCAAAAGGTACTAATAATAGTCCTTTTGCAAAACACCATCATATACAACTGTCAATGTTTTGCTCAGAATTAATGGAAGAAAATGTATCTTCTGCACAGATGAACATTTCCTAAGACTCATCTTCATCATCCAATTTTGTTTCTACAAAAGCATGCAATACAAAATACACACAAAAGCAGCTATCTGAAACATGATTTTAATACAATTTACCTCTGTAGCTGATTCAACACTGCCTCCAGTTTAACAGGCTGTTACATACAAGAAGTTACAGTATCCCTTTTCTGACTGATTTAAAAGGAAAAAAAACCAACCAAACAAACAAAAAAAAATCCCTGAATAAACAGAAGCCAGTCTGTGGCTTCTTTGGGTATTTCTGTAAAACATTATTACTGAGGGAGAATATCTCTACACAAACTCATGATTATAGAACTTGAAACAGATTTGAGACAAAAATTAATACTAATTTAAAATTTTGTTTGAAACGGTGACTGATATAAGCATTTAAAAGGATACTGTGGCTTAACAACTGTAAACTTTTGTTTTAGGAGGCTGTGGCAGACAGCTCTATGTTCGGTTTTTAGCTTGTAAAAAAAAAAAACAAACACATCTTCATTTGTAAAATGATATAGAATACAAAAACACAAAATGATGCAGAGAAAACAAAGAAAAACCAAGAACACGTATCTAAGAAGGAAAGCTGTATAACCAACTCATCTGAAAGTACAAAAGAATTTTATGCAACTGGCTGAAGGAAACCCTGATAGAAACTTTAATTTCTTATCTTGTTTTAAAATGACATGAACTTTTCAATTAAAATGGAGAAAGTAGATACTTTCAAACCAACTAAAATAATGCCAACAAGATAAACTTGCATAGAAAAAAAATCAAATTATTACTGGCTACATGTTTTAAAAATCAGAAATGCAGGTATTATAGTGCAAACCATGGCAGCTGATGATGTCTTTTACTGCCTCAGGTCATCATATATACTGTAGTTCCTCCAGTTATCACAGTTTCTGGTCGCATAATGAATTATTTATACCAACTAGAAGCAGTGTGTATAGAGATGGGCAGCACATATGCTGTGCTCGTATTAACGAAGCTTGAGATCATCACCACCACCTAAATTGGAGCCAGGACTAGGGTCTTGCTGCCTTCTTGCCTGCAATGACAAAATTGTAATAAAGTCATGAATGTGGTTTGAAAACTTAAATGACAGATATACAAGATATTAAGAAACAATATCATATAAAAATGTTCATATCCAAAAACTTTTCAACCAATATTTTCACAGGCAAGACAGATACAACTATATATGACATTTTATAATAGTCAATAATTATTTTATATTCAAGCAGATATTATGAACATATACTATATACAAAAGAAAAAATCTATGGTTTTATTTTTAGAATTAGAGGTTTAACTTTACTACACTAATATAGTCAATCACAATAGAAGCAAACTTTTACTTTTAGTAATAGCTGACATTTAAATTAAGCAACAATTATATGCTAGGTATTGTCTCAAATACTCTCCATGAATGAAGTAAATAGGCCCCAACAACTTACATAAGTACTATTATTTTTCCTCATTTTATAAAGAAATTAAATGGCCAGGCATGGTGATGTATGCCTTTAATCCCAGCACTCAGAAGAGGCAGGGGCATCTTTGTGAGTCCAGGGCCAGCCTGGTCTAAAAGAGAGTTTTCGAAGACAGCCAGGCTGTTAAACAGAGAAACCCTGTCTTGAAAAAAACAAAAGCAACAACAAAAAGAAATTGAGTCACAGAAATATTAATATATGTATTATATATCAATTAACTAAAAATGTAACAATAAATTTAATCTCTGCTAAATGAATTTTAACTAGAAATCTCAAGAAATAAAATCCAAAACTGGGCAGTGGTGGCACATGCCTTTAATCCCAGCACTTGGGAGACAGAGGCAGGTGAATCTCTGAGTTCCAGGCCAGCCTGGTCTACAGAGAGTGTTCCAGGACAGCCAAGGATACAAAAATAAACCTTGTCTTGAAAAGCAAAAAAGAAAAAGAAAACAAAATCCAGAATATTAAGTTTTATGAATAAAAATATTGTATTTACAACACATTTAAGTATCTTTTTAACAGTATTTAACAATTAAGAAACAATAATTATAAGTGCTGAGCATTTCAAGGTCCACTGATGAATGAACACTCTATTTAAATAACCTATGCCATATTACTTAATAGGAAATATCAAGTATGACAATTTTGGCAATATAAATACATACAATATAGTACATGTACAATTTTAAAAGATTTATTATATTTAATAATGTATGTGCATGTTGTGTGTGTATGTGTGTATGTTGTGCATGCAGGAGTCTATGGAAGCCAGAAGAGGGAGTCAGATCCCCTGAAGACAAAGTTAGAGATGGTCGTCAGCTGCCTGACATGGGTGCTAGACCTAAACACAATCAACTGGAAGAACAATAAACACTGAGCACTCAACTCAGATAGTCAGGCTTGGCAAAAAGTGCCTTTATTCACTGACATCTCACGAGTCCCTTACATACAACATTTTATCTTACTTTCTTGTACAAATTATAATGTACTTTAAAGTTTCTTTGGTCCTTCCAAATGTTGACTAATTTGTACCCAGCACCTCATTCCACCAACATATGTTTTCCCTTTTTAGACAATGGCAACTCAATTTTGCCAGTGTAGGCAGAAAGCCTTGGGTTACCCTTAACAAGTCCTTTTTCTATACCCAACAACAAACCCTGATGGTTCATCTTTAAAGATATCCTTAATTTGACCACTTCTCCCTCTATCATTTTCTCTCTAGATCAAGCCACAACCATGATTCATTTCCATGTTCTTCTTAGATTAGATGATTTATTTAGCTAATATTCCAGAATTGTGTACTAAAGCATCAACTAAGGTTGGGCATGGTGGCGCAAGCCTTTAATCTCAGCACTCAGGAGGCAGAGGCAGGTGGATCTCTGTGAGTTCAAGGCCAGCCTGGTCTACAGAGTGCGTCCACGACAGCCAGGGCTCCATTACACAGAGAAACCTTTTCCCGGTGGGGGCGGGAGAACATTGTGAATTTGACTGGAGATCTTACTTAGGCTAAGCATAATGACACATAGAATTAGATTCTAGTACTTGCAAGGCTGAAGCAGAAAAAGATCAAGAGCATAAGGACAGTGACCTAAGCAAACGAGCTCTTGTTTCAAAAAACAATCAGAGAAACAACATTCCCAACTTTCTAAACAAAGGCTCAATTCTCATTTATACTTCAAGGTCAAATTTTATTTTTTTAGTGCTTAGGCATCAAACCAGAGCCCGGTGAATACTAAGTATACAGTCTACAAGCAAGGCACAACCAGCACTAAAGCTAGGTTTACAGGCAGTCCTAAGGCTGGGTTTCGTTAGACAGTTCAGAGCCATATTATCAATTAAGAACATTATGTTATTTGTACAACTGCCTGGTGTAATGGCACTCTATTACACTCAAGTGTAAGTCTGAGGCCAGTCTGACTACACAGCAAGGTCGAGGCCAGCCAGGAGACATGGAATTAAAAATAAAAAATCAAAGACAAAACAATCAAAAGTCAAATAACCAGAACAAAAAGACAGCTTACCTCATTTCATTCTAAACAAAGTAAAATATAACACTAAATCCTTCTCTAGCAGATGGATTTAAGCTATTTTTGCATGAGACTTTTCACAACTCAGTTTAACATTCCCTCCTTTTCATTTAGAATACTCAGAGTAGTGCTATGATGTACAGCCAGCTGATATAAAAAGCTACACTGCTCATGTACCAGAACACCTATTTACACTCCACACAATCAATGCTAAGTGTGCTGTAAAGACCAGTCAATTCTGCAGAAGCAGAGATTGTAATACAGGCATCTGGTTTCAGTCAATGAAGATCAGAAAGGGGCTGACCAATGAAGAAACACTAAGGAAAATCAATGTGAATTATATATTTATAAATCACTAATCTACCAATATGGTACTTTGTGAATAGTATAGCCTTTTTCTTTGATGAGTTATTTTCAAATTTTATTAATGAAATGATATCAAATGGGTGACAGTCACCAATGGCTGGAAGTTTTTGTATGAGTCCTGGGTGTGTTGAAACAGCTGAGGGACACGTTTCTTAAACACTGTATGTTCTGACAGAAAGTGTGGAAAACAAGAGTAAAGAAAAGTAACCTTGCTATCTGTTTGTGCTATGAGTGCTATGTGCACTTCTGAGGAAGGAAGTAAAAGAGATGTGATAAAGCCCTGCCCAGGAGTGGAAAACAGGACCAAAAACAAGGAGACAGAACAGAGAAAAATGAGAGTTCTGGAAGATGGAAGATGGACAGGCTGTTTGAAGGAGACATAGAAACAGACCCAGCTCCTGTGACTACCTTCTACAGACAAGACTTTGAGAAGTTATGCTATCAATTTTGAATCTTTCTTTTTTCAAAAAATAGGGTCTCTGCCGGGCGGTGGTGGCGCACGCCTTTAATCCCAGCACTTGGGAGGCAGAGGCAGGCGGATCTTTGCGAGTTCGAGGCCAGCCTGGTCTACAAAGTGAGTCCAGGACAGCCAGGGCTACACAGAGAAACCTTGTCTCGAAAAACCACAAAAGGGTCTCACTATGTAGATCTGGCTAGCCTCGAACTCCTAAGAGATCCACCTGCCTCTACCTCCCCAGTAATTTTGGCCATTTCTAATGTAGGTTGGATGCTTTAGAGGAAATTCTTCTATGGATAGTAAGCTACACTAGATAATGGCAAAAAAGAAGTCCTCTCTGAACTCACTCTAAACATCAGAGACATAAGTTTAAAAAAAAAAAATAGCTGGGCGTGGTGGTGCAGATCTCTGTGAGTTTAAGACCAGACTGGTCTACAGAGCGAGTCCAGCACAACCACAACTACACAGAAAAACCCTGTCTCGAAAACCAAAAAAAAAAAAAAAAAAAAATTAAGGGGCTGGAGAGATGGCTCAGCGGCTAAGAGAACTGGTTGTTCTTCCAAAGGACCCAGTATGGTAGGAGTTAGGCTTCTTTAATGAATTAGTATGCAGATCAGCTTGGCATCTGGCAACACAAAAGGAAAGCTTGGTGTCCCTTTGGTTTGCTGAAATGGACAGAGCGCAGTTGAGACCATAGTTCTGTGAACTGCCCTGTTGAAGGGGTGTGCAAATCATGCAAACCGTGCAGATGACATTGGTTGCCATGAGAAGCAACAGGACTGCTGGACAACTCGAGAAATCTTATAGACCCTTGAGACCGCCAAGGATCACAAGATAATACGATACATAAGCCAGAAAGCTCCTTGCAGTGCTCTCTTCCTCCTGCCCTCATGAGCTAAGAAGACACGCTGGAGAAGTGCACAGCAAGATATGGCATGGCATACTCAAGCCATTAGGTCGTAATGGTCATAAACTGAAAGGTGAGTCCAAGAGAGAAAGACCCTCTGTCATAATTCAGCCTATTAAGGCTGGCAGCAAAGCGGGCAAATTCGGAAGCTGCTTGGAGTAGCTTTAGGCCATGAAGCCTATGGAAAAAGCTGGCCTCAGTGTGGCAGTTGGAACAGACTGACTTTATAAATTGGCCACAATTCGGTGGTTGAAACAAACTTGCAAACTGGCAAAGTAAGGCCCAATAGACTTTAAGCTTGAAAGGAACCTGATGGGACTGCCATAAACCAAGTCAACCTGCATGGACCTATGCTAAGAATATTAATATCCTTTTATTAAAGTTAAAATAATATTAGGTGTTTTTAGGTAGGTATTAGGGTATTCTTAGATTATAGGTTTTAGGTTATAAGATATAGGTATTTTATAGATGCTTGCTAAGTATTAATAAATATAAGTGTTTAAATAAAAATATTCTGTTACAACCCAGGTTCAAATCCTAGCACCCACATGGCAGCTTGAAACTGTCTGTAATGGCCAGACATGGTGGCACACACCTTTAATCTCGGCACTTGGGAGGCAGAAGCAGGCAGATCTCTGTGAGTTCAAGGTCAGCCTGGTCTAAAGAGTGAATTCCAGGACAGCCAGAGCTATTACAAAGAAACCCTGTCATGAAAAACCTAAAACAAACAAACAAACAAACTAGACATTTCCTTACAGACCAGTTACTATCCATTCTTACTTTTTTAGTACAATATCATTCAGAAATATAGCAAACCCAGTTTCTAGCAGGTTATCACAAGATGAATGCAGAAGAGTGACAACGTAGTCACTAGCCAGGACTTGAAGAAATAGCCAAGAGCAGGGCTTAGTTAAATAAATCAAAGGTTTTGGTTGCTATTCTTTTTTTTTTTGGTTTTTCGAGACAGGGTTTCTCTGTGTATCCTTGGCTGTCCTGGACTCACTTTGTAGACCAGGCTGGCCTCGAACTCACAAAGATCCGCCTGCCTCTGCCTCCCAAGTGCTGGGATTAAAGGCGTGCGCCACCACCGCCCGGCTGGTTGCTATTCTTTTATTAACCAAAAGAAAACTCTTCATGGAAAAATAAAAATGCTTTAATTATGGAAAATAGCTGCAATTCACTGAGTATGTACCATATACAGACATGGCTTTCTCATACACACTTTATATTTGATACTCAGCTAAAAGATAGTATATAAGAGATCTGGTTTAACTCATTACACAGATGATAAGTCTGCAACATGGAAAGATTAATGATGCTCAGACACTCATAGGGCAAGTAACTCTAGAAAAAAATGAAATTACAATATCCCTAGCCACTTCTATTTCTTCCTGTTGCTAAGGCTCAGAGATACAAAGCAGAAATTTTAAGTCCTGAGTTGATGTATTTTCCTCATAACTCATTAAAAAGGTAAAAACTAGGTCAGAGATGGCTCAATGGGGAAAGGCACTTGTCAACAAGCCTGAAGTCAACCCTTGGGACCCACATGGAGCAAACAGGGAACCAACTCCTTCAATTGTTGTCTGTCATATTATACTCATACAAATACACAAAATACAGGTGATGATTTTTTTCTTACACAAAAATGACTATTTTTCTAAATGTGCTAAAAATGCAAATATTGAGCATTGTTAAGATAAATAGAAGCCAAGTTATTCCTTTTGTTTGCACAATACAGGCTCCAAACCATGCATAACAAGTCCAAAAACCACGAAAAGCTTTTGCTTATTTTATTTACAAGTGGTTTCTAATCAAAATTCTTCTGATTTGCTGATAATTAAACTTTAAAAGGTAGAATATTCAGTAATTATTAAACCATTTTGATATTAAAAATAACTCTTTGCTAATTCTTCATAATCTAACCAGATGGAAACATTTTCTAGACAATGCTAGAGAGAAATCTGTTGTAGTGCCTTGTAGCCAAATTACATGCCAATAGTGCTCTACTGGCTTAGGTCAAGAGGACAATCAATCTAAAGGTAGTCTTTAGCAATAAACAACACATGAACTGCTGTCAGACACACAAGACAGACACTTCTCCAATTCAAAACCAAAATACTTTCCAGGCACTATGCAAGCCTGGGAAACTGCTATCTCTGGAGCCAACAGAACCAGGCAAAGTTCAACTTCTTTGGTTGTTTGGGAATTGACTGACCATCACCACCACCAAAAAAAGTCAAAACCTAAAACAATCTGGCAAAATATCTGTGTTTCAGTTTAAAATTAGAATAAACCCACTTAACTGGCATTACAGATACTTTGTGAGCCAAATACTAGATTCCATTTAGCCTCCATTCAAAGTAGCAGATACTAAGGGTCAAGGAGAACAGGCAACTTTTGAACTGTCAATGAACAGCAACTAGAGACTAAGCTAGCATTAAAACCAGGTGTCTATTACGTAGTGTGGTAGTTTGAATGCAAATGATTCCCATAGGGTATTGTTGAATACTTGGTCTCCAGTTGATAACTGAGAGGATTAGGAGGTGTACTCTCCAGCCTTGAGGGAGAAAGTATGTCACTGGTGGCAGGCTTTAAGGTTTCAAAAGGCTTCTGCAACTTTGAATTTGCCCTCTCTGCTTCCTACTTTCTGATCAAGATGTGAGTGACCTCTTCGCCACTCCTACAGTTATGCCTTTGTTCTACCACAGACTCTAATTCCTGAAACCCTAAGGCCAATTAAACACTTTCTTTTTTAAGTTGCTTGGTCCTGGTGTGTCACAGTTATAGCAAAGTATGCTCATTCTACATAATAACAGTCCCCAAGTAATCTAAATCTTCTGAATTCCCAGAAAATACTCCAGGAACCCCAGAGGGAGACCAATAATTCCAACTCTTTCTTTGACTGGAGCAGTAACCTTTTCTCTATTTTATTTTTGTTTGTTTGTTTTTTGAGACAGGGTTTCTTTGTGTAACAGCCCTGGCTGTCCTGGAACTTACTATGTAAACAAGACTGGCCTTTAATCCCAGCACTTGGAAGGCAGAGGCCAGTGGATTTCTGTGAATTCCAGGCCAGCCTGGTCTACAAAGCAAGTACAACACTAAGGAGGCAGAGGCAAGACCTCTGTGAGTTAAAGGCCACCACTACCACACCTGCAAATCAAAATATTTTTAAGAAATGGAAAATTGTCCTTAGTGTAACACAGAATAATGAAAACAGAAGATTCTTAAATTTATGTTCTGTATGTACTGGTATATAAACTTTGGTTGAGTTGGGAGTACTACTAAGTTGCCCAAGGTGGCCCCAAGCATCTGATCTTTAGGCTCCCAAATGTTGGCTTCATAGGTGTATGTCACCACACCTTGTGGTAAATAGGTTACTTTTAAAACAGCAGAATCCTTTATTTTAGATTTTGTACTATGCCCTAGAAACCAGACACAGTAGCACAGTCCAGAACAGCCAGGGCTCTGTTACACGGGAAAATCCTGTCTCAAAAAAAAAAAAAGCAAAACAAAAAACCAAGATTTTGATTTATGTTTTGTCGGTGTGTCTGCGCGCGCGCGCGCACACACACACACACACACACACACACACACACACGAATATTGGTTTCTAGGGAGGCCAGGTGGTGCCATATCCCCTGCAGCTGGAGTTACAGATAGTTGTGAGCCTTCTGACCCCCAATGTAGTTTGCAAACCAAACTCTAGTCCTCTGCAAGAGCAGTACAGATTCTTAAACACTGAGGAACTTCTCTAACACCCTAGGATGAAATTTTCTTTCTTTCCTAAGTAAAGAACTGATGCTCAGGACACCAGATTCACAAAGTACTACAGATATACAGTCAAAGATAAACGCCCCCCCCCATTTAGAAATAACTTTTAATTTCTTCCCAGCTCCCTATGACTCATTTATATGTGTGTGGGGGGGGTATGTGCATGTATGTGCAGGTACTCATGGAAGCAAGAAGAACATGTCAGATACCCTGGACCTAGAGGTTGTTAGGAACTGAATTTGGGTGCTCTCCAAGAGTGGTGTGTGCTCTTAACTGCTGAACTATCTCTCCAGCCCCAATAGGTCTCCATTTCGCCACCCATCTCCCCATATCTGCTTTCCACTAGTTTCCAGTTTCAGTTTCTTATGTCACCTACTAGACAACTATGCATGTTCAAAAAAAAACATTCATCTTAAAAATACTTATACTTTTATATAAGATATTAGACATAAATTTGTATTCCATTTTAAGATTATTTAACAATATCTTGTTAAGGTTACTAAAATAAGCGTTTTTACCAGTTCATTTACCATTTGCCAAGTCAATTAAAAGGTAGACGAAACACTATAATAGTGAAAGCCTCTTCCAGAAAAAAAAAAAAAAATGCTAGCTGGGCGTGGTGGTGCACACCTTTAATCTCAGCACTTGGGAGGCAGAAGCAGGCGATCTCTCTGAGTTTGAGGCCATCCTGGTCTACAAAGTGAGTCCAGGACAGCCAGATATACACAAACTCTGCCTTGAAAACAAACAAAAAACCAAACAAACAAAGAAATGCTAAATCCTACCATAAATTACGGAGAGAAAACTGATGGCAAACTGAAAGTACATACATGGAGTCTTATGCAAGAAATTTTGTATTAAGACAACAGTGAAAACTGAAAAGCCTTAAGACACCAACCACTTGAAGTTCTGCTTCCCACCAATAGAATGTTAACTTTATATATATATATATATATATATATATATATAAAATGTTCACAAGCAGTATACTTTAGTATGGCAAGGCTAGAGATTTCAGAGGTTATTTAAACAGTGGTGGACAGCCCTAAGCTTCAGTGCTGCCAAAAAATCTCAGGCTTTCAAAGATCATTACTCAGTGCCACCCACGAGTTACCACTGTTCCCTGGCCCTCATTTCCAGTCAGGCATCAGGACCACCCAGTAGAATCAATATTATTCTTTTCTGCCTCAGCCCTTTCTATTCCAGGGAAAATGATTTCTAAAATCCCCTTGAAGATTTTATTTTTCAGCTTAATCATCTCTATTTCCTACTGCTAGACTCTATTTGTGCAGATGCCATGGTTGGAAAACTATGGCTTAATTTCTTGCTCTTTCTTCTGCTACCAAACTATTTGAAAGAGAGCATGTCAATTTTTCTGGGAGTTTTATTTTTACAAACTGTTATAAGAATTAATTAGATGATGTTTAAATCTCAAAGATATTTGATCGTGTGTGTGTGCCCATGTGTTTTGACACAGGGCTTCACTATGTAGCCCTGGATGGCCTGGAACTTGTTATGTAGATTAAGCTGGTTTCAAATTGCAGAGATCCGTCTAACTGTTGTCCTCTGCTTTCAGAATGGGCAACCAAATCCAGACATAAAGATGTTTAAATTATAGGAAGGAAACGTTTTCTTCCACTGTTATTTTTTAAAAAGAAGTAAACAGTAAGACAGCAAACTTTTAGGAAGTGCTCATAGGTACGACAGGAATATAAGAGAGAAGAAAAAAAAAATATACACGCAAAGCACCATAAGACACACAGACCACACAGAGCCCTTTTCAGTTGTTAGTGTGTACTCTGGAGACAGATTCCAGCCCACTGCTGTTAGATGACAGCTCTCTAAAAGAACTAATATTTCAGATTATGGACATAAGTGTCTAGAGCAGTGGTTCTTACCTTTCTTAATGTTACAATCCTTTAATACAGTTCCTCATGCTGCAGTGACCCCCAACCATAAAATTATTCTCGTTGCTACTTCATAACTGTAATTTTGCTATTGTTATGAATTGCAACATAAATATCTAATATGCAAGATATCTGATATATAGCCCCTGTGAAAGGGTCATTGGACCCTCGAAGGGGTTGTGACCCTACAGATTGAGAACCCCCAGACTAAAGGATCTTAAATTATTGATGAAAATCTAATTATCTTCTCTCTATCTTGTAGGTGGTAATGCTTTAGTGCCCAATATACTTAGAGAACTAAAAGGCTCCTCCATCATCCAGACAATTCAATTAGTTGGAGTCAGCATCCGGCAGAGCTTTTAGCACTAAGGAAGCACTTTAGAGCTATTATTTCTGTTGGTACGTGTGGACCAAGCAGCACATTAAGTGCTTTCTAAATGTTTCTCATTGAATTCTCACAATTTCTGTGATAAAACTGGGGCTTGAGAGACTGGCAAGTTATTGAACAGAAATGTGAATAAGGCCTGACTACAAAGCCCAGGCTCTCAATTGTTGACTTACTAATGGAATAGTCTATCTGAATGACAAACTATTTGGCACCTCTGTCAATAGGTTTTACTTTTTGTTCACAGCCAAACACAGAAACATCAAAATGTTTTCAAGTGACAACACTGTAAATTAGAAAAAAAGTATCTAAAGGGCCTGGCATGGTGGCACACATCTTTAATTCCAGCACTTGAGAGGCAGAGGCAGGCATCTCTGTGAGTTTCCAGGCCAGCCTGGTCTACAAAGTGAGTCCAGGACAGCCAGGATTATTACACCCTGTCTTGAAAACCCCACCCCCACCCCCAAAAAAGAAAAGAAAAAGTATTTAAAATAGACAATCTGTGTTGGGCACAGTGACACACAGTTAATCCCAGCACTAGAGAGATTCTCTGACAAGAGGGTCTAGGCCAGCCAGGCCTACACAGTAAGACATGCCACAAACAAGCACTTTTATCTAATAATTGAACCCATGATATATATAAAGTCTTCCTAAGTAGCTATTGCATTAATTCTCAGACAAGCTCCTTCACTTGTTCATTCCTTTGTACAGAAAAGCCCCCTCAGTTTGCTCACCTGGCATGCACATTCTTCTTTAGAATCCCTCCAAGTGAAGTTCCCAGGCAGAGCTGACTTAAACACTCTGCCTTCTATAGTGCCACCATTTTCCTCTGAACTACTTTTATGTAAGGGAAGTGACATTGCAATTACTTGTTTTCACATCTACTTTCTGTCAAGACTGAAAGGTGTGTTAAGGTATGTGTCCCAGTACCTACCTAAGAGTCAAATTTAAGTATTTTTACTAACATCTATGCAAAAAGCCAGGAATGGTAATGTATTTCTTTAATCCAAGCACTCGGGAGGCAGAGGCAGACGGATCTCTGAGAGTTCAAAAGGCTAGCCTGGTCTACAAAGTGAGTCCAGGACAGACTGGATACACAGAGAAACCCTGTCTTGAAAAACCAAGAGCAAATCAAAACAAAAAACCCTAGCTCTCAGACAGGTAGGTTAGAAGTGTTGTTTGGAAGATGTTCATTTACCAAGTAAACACAATGTAAAAAGATTGTGGTAGATAACTCAGTAGGCACAAAGAATAAGGTTTTCATTTTATGGGATCTCAAGGAAGGGAAGGACAGATACATTTATAGCTATTTGAACATACAGTTCAATAAATGCTTTAACAGAAATAAGAGGTAGCTGGGAGTGGCAGCACTTTTTACTCCTAGCACTTAGAAGCTGGAATCAGGAGGGTCAATAATTCAACTGGTTCTGGTTATACACTGAGTTCCTGGTGAGCTTGTGCTAGACGAGAGAGACCTTGACTCAAGAGCAAACAAACTACAAACAAGGAAAGGATAAGAGGAGGAGGAGGAGGAGGAGGAGGAGGAGGAGGAGGAGGAGGAGGAAGAAAAGTGGTACAAGTCAGGAGGGGCGGCAGAAAGGGAAAATAGTGAGAAAGAAATGAAGTGCTGTAGAAACTACAAAGCAGAGATGATTAAGGACCTGAGAAGGGCCTAACATAACTTAAGCTGCACCCTAATGAATGGGTAGACAATACATTTCACAGAGCGTTAACAAGCAAAATGGTAAGAAATGTAAGATATCAAGAATTGTAAAATGTTTCAAACACACACACACACACAAAACTCCAAGTACATGTGTGTGTTTATGTCTATCTCTACCCTTCTATATCTGCTATCTAGGAATAGACTCATTTACTATCAGTCCTTTAGGTAAATTAGCCCATTGACAAAGGAATCTATCAATCATTAAAAGATACTGAGTCTTACATTACTTCACACAGTAACTGCTGAATAGGCTTTATATTAGATTTTAAAATTTATTCTAAAATAAGCCAGGCGGTGGTGGCGCACGCCTTTAATCCCAGCACTTGGGAGGCAGAGGCAGGCGGATCTTTGTGAGTTTGAGGCCAGCCTGGTCTACAAAGTGAGTCCAGCACAACCAGGGCTACACAGAGAAACCCTGTCTCGAAAAACCAAAAAAAAAAAAAAAAAATTTTATTCTAAAATAGATCCACAAAACCACAGAAAAGGGAATAACAACAGCAGGTGATATCTGCTCAGTACCACACACTACAAAGGTTCTTTCACATATAACTTGCCTATTTAATCCTCACAACGACCCTGATGAGGAAATTCATCACAAAAAGTTGAACTATGCTATCCTCAGGTAACAAAGTAGGTGGCAGTCAAGAGTCAGAACTCTCAGACTGGCTCCACAGCCTGGGCTTTTAACTACTGTTTTTTTGTGGGGACACACACACACACACTCTCTCTCTCTCTTTTTTACATGATTTAAATAACAGCATGTAAGCAATTTTGTCCTTGAAATTTTTTCTATATTACATAACATTGACTTAAAACATAAAAAATAAATGTAGCCAGGTGTGGTGACATATGCCTTTAATCCTAGCACTCAGTAAGCAGAGGCAGGTGGATCTGAGTTTGAAGTTTGCCTAGTCTACAGAGTGAGTTCTAGGGCAGCCAGGGATACACAGCGAGGTTGTCTCAAAAAAACAAACAAACAAACAAACCCAAAAAACAAGAACAAAGTTAAGCTGTGTAAAAATACATATAATATCTTAACCATTTTCATAATCAATAGTGTTTAAATACATTTATATTGATATGCAAAAAAATCTCTAGAACTTGTTATCTTGCAAAATTTAAACTCTATGCCCATTAAAACAACCACTCTTCATCTCCCTGGCTCACTTTACAAATTTGTAAATGTATCATTCTAGTCTACAAATTTGACTGCCTGAAGTAATAACACTGACTTTATTCTATGCTTTGTATGCATGTGTACACATCATTTTTATATGCCTGATGTTCTCTCAGGGTTACAGATGGTTGTTAGCTGACAGGAGTCCTGGAAATTGAACCTGGGCCCTCTGGAAAAGCAGCTACTGCTCTTAACCACTGAGCCACCTCCCAGTCCCTCTTTTCTTCCTGCCTTCCCCCCCTCTTTCTTTCTTGAGACAAGAGTTTTGCATATAGCCCTAGCTGGCCTGGAGTTGTGGCCATCTTCCTGTTTCAGCTGATTGAGCTCTGGGACTATACGTATGCTCTACCATGCTCAGCATCAGAAGCTCAGTTTCATAATACTGATTTTTAGTGCCAAGAAATTACTCTAGATGATATATTTGTGCACATGTGTGTGTTAGCATCATGTCTAGGCACACTAGACATACAATGGAAGCCACTTGTTTACATCAGTTATCTTTTTTTTTTAAAGCCTGTTCTGCATTGCTTTATAACCACAGTCCAAGAAATACAAACTTGGAAAAGTCAGTAAAGTTGATGCAGTGATAACTATGGGTTATCAACGCTAAAATATGGGTTATCAACGCTAACGTTCATATCACTCAACTTGCACACAGCTCCCACTACCAAATTTGCCTGCCTTTGGGGGTTGGGTGCTGGAGAGTGACACAGATGGCTTAGCCTTTAAGAACACTGGCTATTCTGGCAGAGGACCTGAGTTCAATTCCCAGAACCCACATGGCAAGCTCACAACTGCCTATAACTCCAGTTCTAAGGGACCCAACACCCTCTTTCTGACCTCCATGGATTTTTGCATATGCGTGGTACACAGGCATACACTCAGGTACACATTCATAAGGTAAAAAACATAAAAATAAATGAACAGTTTTAGAAGGAGAGCATAAAGTAAATTTGGGTTACGAGCAACAACCTGAAAGTCTGAGGGGATTTGGTGGCCCTCCTGTAATCCCAGCAACTGAGAAACAGAGATGGAATTTGGGACAAGCAGGCTGGTTAGAATAGCCACATCAGTGCCCTATAGGTTTATCAGTAGACCCAAATTCAGAAATAAGATGGAAAATGATCAAGAAAGATAAGAGCTGGAGAGATGGCTCAGCATTAAGAGCACTGGCTGCTCTTCCAAGGACCTGAGTTCAAATCCCAGCACCCACATGGCAGTTCACAACTATCTATAATAGCCAGGTGTGGCAGTACATGCCTTTAATCCCAGAACTTGGGGGGCAGAGGCAGTCATATCTCTGTGAGTTCAAGACCTCGTCTACAGTGTGAGTTCCAAGATAACCAAGGCTATACACAGAGAAACCCTGTCTCGAAAAACCAAAAAAGAAAAAAAAAGGAGAGAGAGAAAGACTAAACTCACAGATGCTAACACCATATAGAAAGAGAAGGAACTGGGCGAGGTGGTGCACACCCTTAATCCCAGTAATTAGGAGGCAGAGGCAGGTGGATCTGTGAGTTCAGGGCTAGCCTGGTCTACAAAAGTTGAGTCCAGGACAGCCAGGGATATACAGAGAAACCCTGTCTCTGGGGGAAAACAAAATACAAAAAAAAGAGAAGTGTTTAACATAAAAACTGAGGTAATGATCACTTTTGAGTAGAGTGAGGTTATAATCAGACATGCATTAGAGGGGAGATCAGTATGATGTCAAAGTTCTACTTTGTTATCTTGAAAGTAGTCATAAGGGTATTAGATATACAGTAATTCATCAGACTACATATTTCTTTTGTGTACATATATCTGTATTTTACTTCATAATAAATTTTTAATAAGTTTTAGATTTATTTTATGCTTATGTACCTGATGAGTGTTTTGCCTGTGTTTACGCATGTGTACTATATGTGTGCCTGAAATTAGAAAAGGGCACTGGATCCTCCAGAACTGGAATTACAGACAGCCATCAGCTGCCATCTGGGTGCTAGGAATCAAACCTGAATACTCCTCCAGAGCAGCAAATGCTCTCAACCACCACGCTTCCTCTCCAGTCCCTAAATATATATTAATCCCACTGACTCCATTCTTAAGAGTATTTTGAAAATATTACGCTGTCCTCTAAAGGATTACACAAGTGACAAGACTATTCTGTTTCAAGATGATCATTCACAGTGATATTCATGTGATAAAAGCACCTTCATGGCCTTCCTCAGGCTGGGGTTAAATGCCCAAGACTGAGATGATGAAACAAAGAAACCCTCCACTGTAACTTTTAAAATAAAGATAAATATTTATAGAAAAGTAGAAAATAGTATTTGCCTCTAAGGATTTTTAGTGATGTTTTAGATTTTTGGTTGTGAACCTTATTTATGCCCTTTAACAATGAGCCATCTCTCCAGACCTTTAGTAGTGTTTTAAATGTTTTATGGATTTTTTGGATAATGTTTTATATTAACAGAGGCACATTTTACAAGTAAATGTGTGACAATACACATTTGTAATCCCAGTACTTAGAAAGTGGAGGCAGCAAGAAGTGGAGCAGAGATATTTGAATCAATGAATTAAGGGAAAATATACCTTGTTATAGTTTTTTTTTTTTTTGTGAAGACCAATAAATGAGAAATCCATACACAACCTTAAAATGAGAATAATTACTTAAAAACAACTGTAATAAATTCAGCAAGAATACCCAATTTTTATAAATAAAAGACAAACTTAAATCATCAAGCAACATTATGCACAAACAATGCAAACACAGCCTGAGAGTTTGGGAAAGTACTAACCAGTTACTGCCAGCAGCTGTGAAACTCTCACCTCCATTTCCTCCCGGTGAGACCTGTCTCTATCCTCAAATTCTCGAGTTCTTCTTCGAGCCTCTTCAAAGGCCTGTTGTGCTAATGCATCTTCCTGCTGTCAGAGTACATGAAATGATTATTTTAATTTTGATTTATATAAAAATATTAAATTTGGGATTTTTTTTGGAAGGAAACCAACCGAAGAGTGAGTAATTCTTAAAATATCAACACTAACCCTCCTCCAGTATCTAATTTCAGAGATACTTTTATTTTGGAGTCAGGGTCTCAGTATAGCCTTGGCGGTCTAGACATAATCCTCCTGCCTTAGCTTTTCCAGTGTTGGGATTACCAACATGTACTGCTACCTTTTAACAGGAATCAAAGCCATCTTTGACTTGTAACCCTTTCATTTTCTTACCTCTGTAAACTGGACTAGCATACCACTTATTTGCTTCTTGTATTTTTGGAATCTTTAGTCTCCCTTTCATTTCTATAAACATCTTTCTAATTTGGAACCCAAGGAGCTCCTAGCTAGATTACTGTTAAGTCTCCCAAAGACTGTTCCTGTTCCATTCTGTTACTTTACTGAACTGCTCTCTCTGCTTTCCATGTACATTTAAAGCACAATGTGATCACATGACTCCTAATCTCAAAGGCTCCCTTACTGCCTACACTCTTCACAAAATGTTCAACCGTGGCCAGTACATACCACTTAGTATGTACTTACATTTTTGATGGTATATTTGCAGAAACTAAAATATCCAAAACAATACCAAAAAAGCCATCAATATTCACTTCCCAGGGCCAGGTGTGGTGGCACACATCTTTAATCCCAGCACTTGGGAGGCAGAAGAATTTCTGTGAGTTTGTGGCCAGCCTGGTCTACAAAGTGAGTCCAGGACAGCCAAGGCTAGAGAGAAGTCCTGTCTTGAAACACTGCAACCCCAAAAATCACTTCCCTAGAACAGCACAAAGGCTGGTCATGTAACTTCTCCCAATGAGGTAACAGCATAAGACACCTAATGAGGATTCCAAGAAGACTACATCAGAGAAATTCCACCATCATTCCTTCCTGGGAACTGATAGTGTTCAGAGTCTTAGCAGCCACCTGGCAAATTCAAGGATAGAGCTGCAGGCTAAGCAGCAGGAAGATGAAAAGACCTGGGTCTCTGATAATGTAATAAATGTTATAACAGGCCTGGCTATACTAGATATCTGGCTGTGTGCAATGAATTATGTCACTGTTAACAAGTTTAATTTTTCTGTTTTCTTTTTCGAGACAGGGTTTCTCTGTGTAGCCCTGGCTGTCCTGGACTCGCTTTTGTAGATCAGGGTGGCCTTGAACTCACAGAGATCTGCCTGCCTCTGCCTCCCGAGTGCTGGGATTAAAGGCGTGCACCACCATGCCTGGCCAAGATTTATTTTTCAGTTCAGAGGCTTTCTATTTATGTATTTTACATCTCTAGAAAAAGATCCCAGGGTTTCCCCCTTGTGTGTTTTCGTGTTGCTTCTTCATGGCCCCTGATGCCAGCTGATGTCAGTACAATGACGCCAAACTGATGGGATGGGAGCAGATTGTTCTGCCATTTTTCTAGGTCTTTGAGCAGCACATCAAATCTAGGGCTGTTCATTCTACACTTGTTCAACCTGCCTGTGAGGTGCACAATGATTTTCCCAGTTCTGTGATCACCAATGACTTCAAATTATCCAATGTAACCATGCTTTGTCATCCCAGTTAGGAATCAAATGATAACTTAAGAGCATGACCTGATGACCTGGTGCTTGCCTCTCTTCTCAGCATTGTTGATACTCTTGAGAGGATCAAGAGGACATCTGCCAGGACACCCATGCCCACCATGGTGATGGTGTGGAAAATGACAGAAAGATATTTATAATTTCCATTTTCAGTGTCTGTAACTTAATGGTATGATCAAATTCCCATACTTTGGGTTGGATATGGAGCTTAGTGGTACAGCATTTGCCTAGTACACACAAGGCTCCACGTTCAATCTCTAGCACCTAAACAGGAAAGCACATTCTTTTTTCTTTCCTAAAGTTTTGTGTGTGAGGGGGTATTTTGCCTACATGTATGTCTGTACACTACTTGTGTGCCTGGTGCTTGCAGAAGCAAGAGGTCATTGGATTCCCCTGGTATAGGAATACTTAGTTGTGAGTTGCTACATGGGTGCTGAGAATTGAACCTGAGTTCTCTAGAATAGCAGCCAGTCCTCTTAACTGTTGAGTCATCTCTCCAGTACCCATAACACATTCTTCCTATGTATCTACTAGTGTTGGCACCCAAGGCAAGATTTTTAATTTCTCTAAGCCTCAGTAAATTCATATAAAACATAGACATAGTAATATTTCACACCTCTGTTAAAATTAAACAAGACAACACAAAAATTGCTTTAAGACAGTCTTCAATAAGTGTTATGAATTTACAAGCACTTATGGACATTAAAAGTCACACACCTAACTAAACATAATTACTCATATTTTCTATACTTTCAGAATATTCTATACAAGCTGAGCTACCTAGAAAAGAAGGCTGTCCATTCCTAAGGGCATTCTATTTCTAGTGAATTATCAACTGGGTCATACCTGCTGAAGACACAGCATCCCTTCTGTTCTGTTCATTTACTCCCTTTTCTCAAGTTTTTTTTTTTTTTAAACTACATTTTGTGCATGTGCACATACTACATTTTAGATGTAGAGGTTAGAAAATAACTTGCAGGGGTTGGTCTCTTCTCCCATTTTGTGGGCCTTATGGATCAAACTCAGGTCATAAGGTGTGGTGACAAGTGCTTTTACCCTGGGCCATCTCATTGGCACTTTTTCATTTATTTCACAAATATTTACTTAGCCTTTATTATGGGCAGACCATTGTGCTTGCTGCCATTTATACAACATGGGACAATATTGTTTTTCATCATATAGCTGCTGGGGTCAGTGGCAAATAAACCCAATTAACAAATCAACATAAAACCAACTGTGATTATGTACAACAGAGGAATTAGGATAAAATGAGACTGTACTGGAGCTATGAGCCAATTCCTTAAGGAAGTTATTGAGACACTCTGTACTCTAGAAATGGGCGTAAACTTTCCCCATGAAACGGCTGAAAAGTATTACTAATTGTTGTAGAAAAATAATTCAGGAAAGACTTGATAGTTCTCTATTTCCTAGTTCCAATTTCTATTATGGTCTTCCCTGGAGACAAGTGAGATGTGTGTGGTGAATAGAATTCTTACTCTTAGCAAAAGGTAAAATGGGAAAGATGATGGGTAATTATCAGTGCCATCCTGTCCTTAGACACCCCCCCCGCTTATTTTTGCGAGACAGGGTTTCTCTGTGTAACAGTACTGGCAGTCCCGGAACTTGCTTTGTAGACCAGGCTGGCCTTGAACTCACAGAGATCCACCTGCCTCTGCCTCCTGAGTGATGGGATTAAAGATGTATGCCACCACGCCCAGCTAACATGTTCCTTTTAAGGACATTACCTGCTAATAAAATTATCTGCTCATCCATGAAAGGAGACTAATGGCTAGGGACAAATAACTTTATCTAGCCTCAGGCAATGGTTAGAAGAATTCACAAAATTTTAGCATCCTGGGCTATGTGACATACTTACTTGTTTTTCCAGGGTCTATGAAAAGATGCATAAAGCGGCCAGATGGGGTCAATGTAACCACAGACCATCATGGAATATACCTGCAACCCACCATGTGGGAGGCTGGGGTAGGAAGTCATCTGAGCTTTAGAGTTAAGAGATCAATCTGAACAATATCCAGAGTCTTCAGAAAACATCAAAACAGGGGCTAGAGAGATAACTCAATGGTTAAGAGCACTGGCTGCTCTTTCAGAAGACTCAGGTTTGATACCCAAAGCCCACACAGCAGCTCACAAACATCTGTAACTCCAGGCTCAGAGATATAATGCCCTCCCTCTTCTGGTCTCCATGAGCACAAGACACAGTGCAGACACCCATACAGGCAAAATACCCCTGCACATAGAACACCACCACCACCACAATCCCCACCACAAATCACAAATGGGTTAGAGAAATGGTTCAGTAGGTAAAGTACTTGCTGTGGAATCATGAAGACTGGAGTTTAGATAACTGAGCCACACATAAAAATTGTGGGTACAGGATAGCACATTTGTAATCTTAGCTTTGGGGAGGTACAAACAGGTGGATCTCTGAAGTTCACTGGCCAGCCAGTCTAGTCAAATTGATGAATTTCAGGTTTTGTGAGACACTGTCCCAAAAAATAAGATAGAAAACAAAAGAGGAAGACCTCAATCATCAACCTCTAGCCTCCACATGCATGCACAGATATATGCACCCACATCAATACCCACAGAGACAGATGCATAAACAAATAACAGTAGCAGCAGCAGCAGCAGCAATAAACAACAAATCCCAAAACAGGTCCATAGAGATGGCTCATCAAGTAAAGGAGCTCTGTCAATCCTAATGACCTTAATTTGATCGCTGAGACCCACACAAAGAGCAATCACCTCTGCCAAGTTATCCCTTGTCCTCCAAACAAACACACACGAACATGTACACATGATGAACATGTACACACACAAACAAATACATACATAAAATGTAATAAAAATAATTAAGTCAAAACATAGGTATCCAAAGTCCCCATGAAAAACAAATGTTTAGTATCCTGTCATAGAGCCAATGCAGACTATTCTGAGCATACTTCTGGTACATATCAATACATATGAAGAATTGAGATGTTCTGCTAATCACTTGTAATTCAGTTATATAACTTATAAATACTCACATATAATCACCCTCTATAGAGTGTTTGTGACACATTGATGCTGAACATAAAACTCACCATGGAGCTGGAGAGATGGCCCAGTGGTTAAGTGTGAGGAGTTTAGTTCCCAGCACCCATACCAGGCAGCTCAAAACTGCCTGTAACTCCAGTTTCAGAGGTCTTCTGACCTCTCCAGGAATGGACATGCATGTGGTATACATACATATATGCAGGCAAAAAATACACATAAATCTAAAAATGAAGCAAAACTTATCATGAGAGTACATCTTATCTTTGAAACTGCAGAAAATTTGGGGGTCTTGTTTTTTTCTTTTTCTAGATAGGGTCTCATTATAAAGCCTTAGCGAGCCTGAAACTCACTATGTAGAGCAGGATGGCCTCGAACTCACAGAAATCCACCTGCCTCTGTCTCCTAGGACTAAAAGTGTACATCACCATGCCTGGCTATTTCTTTTTTGGTAAATGAATATTAGTTTTACACACACACACACACACACACACACTTTTAAATTAGTTGAAGGAATGATATAAAGGTACTTGCTGCCAAACTTAATGACCTGAACTTGATTCTCGGAATCCACATGGTAAAAGGAGGAGGAGTCCTACAAGGTGTTTTCTGATCTCCACAGATCTGCTGTGGAACTCCTATGTACACTTCTGAACACATAAAATAAATACATTGAAAATCTAATTAAAGTATTTAATTGCGAAGTGTCAAATTTTTAGAGAACTGTATTTTAACATCAGACATTAGCAAACATACAAACAAATCCAAAAACCCCCTGAGAGCTGAGTATGATGTCTCCTACCTGTGGTCCTACTGGAGGTAGAGGCAGGGATGTCAGAAGTTCAATAGTCTCCTGAGCTACACAGTCAGTTCAAGGGCAGCCTGGGTTACACGAGATCTTGTCTAAAAAGAAAAGGGGTTGAACAAGGCAGAGAGATATGGCTCAGCGGCTTTCTTCAGTTAGGATTTATATTGTTGTGATAAAACACTATGACCAAAATCAACATGGAAAGAAAACAATTTACTTTCCTTACAATTACAAATCACAATTTATCACTGAAGGAAGTCAGGGCATGAACCTGGAAGCAGGAGTTGATTCTGAGGTTATGGAGGAGTGCTACTTAGTGGCCTGCTCATCATGGCTTGCCAGGTCTGCTTTCTATATATCATTTAGAACCCAGGAGCAGCACCATCCACAATGGGCTGGGATTACCCCACCAAATACTAATTAAGAAAATGCATTACCAAACTCCTCTACAGTCCAATCTTACAGAGGAATTTTCTCAGTTGAGTGAGAGTCTCTTTTCCAAAATGATTCTAGCTTGTATCAAAGTTGACCTAAAACTAGCCAACACAGCACTTAAGAGCACTTGTTGCAAGGAAGCATAGTCTGTTCCTAGCATCCACATGGCAGCTCACAACATTCATAACTCCATTTCCAGGGGATCCAACACCCTCTTCTAGCCTCCACAGGCACCAGGCACACATACAGCACATATACATATATGAAGGCAACTCATATATATAAAATAAATACTAATAAGTCTTCTTTTAAAGATAGCATTGACGGCCGGGCGGTGGTGGCGCACGCCTTTAATCCCAGCACTTGGGAGGCAGAGGCAGGCGGATCTTTGTGAGTTCGAGGCCAGCCTGGTCTACAAAGTAAGTCCAGGACAGCCAAGGATACACAGAGAAACCCTGTCTCGAAAAACCAAAAAAAAAAAAAAAAAAAGATAGCATTGACATATTGAAATTTATATATACAAATCTGCAAATTAAAGAAACTAAAATATCACAATTGTCATTAATATATTAATCTACAATTATATGCATTTATGGAAAACATTCTTTCTATAATGAATATAAAACATATATAGAAATATTCATAGAATGAAAAAACAGTCCAATAGAAAAACAGACAAAAGAATCTTTGCCACATTTTTACAAGTGAGGCTATTCAATTGAAAGATAATCAAATTATTTCCTTTGAAGATTAAAGGTGGCTGGGCTGAGGAGATGGCGTAGTCAGTGGAGTTCCTGCCTCACAAACATGAGAACCTAATCCACACAAAATGCCAGGAGGATCTCTGGGGCTTGGTGACTAGCCAGTCTAACTGATGAGCTCAAAGAAAGTGAGAAACTTTCTTAAAGGATGTGGATGAGATTCTTCCAAACCAATACCCAAAGTTGTCCTCTGATCTCCAGACTCTACTGTGTAGATACACACATATACACATGCAAAAAAAGTAAAAGAAATAGTTGACAGCCAGACAGTCTTTCACACCTTTAATCCCAGCACTTGGGAGGCAGATGCCAGGCTGCTCTACAAAGATTTCTAGAACATACAAGACTACACAGAGAAATCCTGTTCCCAAAACCAAGCACCAGTAACAATAACAATAAAGAAAAGTCAAACAGAATTTCTGGAGTTAATAATGACTAAAGTGAGTCTCTATGAGTTTGAGGCCAGCCTGGTCAACATAGGAAGTTCTATCAATGACTATAGAAGAGACCATGTCACAAACAAAAAAACATTCAAACAACCAATATAGTAAACTCACAAACTTGACAGTAGATATGATGTAGCAGAAGAAAAATTAGTATACTTTAGATCAACAGAGATTATCCATTGTAAAGAACAAAAAGGAAAACAAAAACAGGAAAAACAGAGCTTCAGAGACCTATGGGACATCATCACACACACACACACGAACTCTACTTAGGAAAGTCTCATGATGAGAGGAGGAAATGACAGAGACAGAAAGTGCGTATGTAGTGTGTTTGAGTGTGGTGTATGTCTATGTGTGCATTTATGCACATTCGGGAAGGCCAGAATAGGGTGTTGGTATCCAATTCAACCATTCTTCATCTTGTTCTACTGAGATAGGCTCTCTCACTGGGCTATGTACTAGAACAGTAACCAGAAACTGCAGGAATCCTCCTATCTCTGCCCGTTCTCCTTTCTCCCAGTGTTGGGTTTACAGGCCTACAGGGCCATGCTTTGCTTTGCATTTGGGTGCTGGGATCCAAACTTAGGTCCTCACGCTTCTCTCCAGAATACAGGAAGTACTAAGATATAATGAGCCAGATGTGGTGATTCATCATTATAACCCAGCAACAGGAAAGTAGAGGCAGGTGGATCAGGACTTTAAAAACCAGTTTCTACATTATGCTGAGTTTGACACAAGCATGAACTACCTGGAGACCCTTTTCAAAAATCAAAACAGAAAAAGAAAAATTTGAAAAAGCAGGGCACAGTGATGCATATCTATAATTCCAGTACTCAAGAGGCAGAGGTAAAGGTAGGAGGATTATCATGTATGTGAGGCTAGACAGTGAGTTACAGACCAGCCAGGGCTACACAGATAGACACTATCTCAAAATAAGCCAAAATCAAAAATCAAAGAAAAAAAAAAGTCTAGGAATATAGCACAGTGGTAGTGCTTTCCGAACAAATGTAAGGCCCTGAGTTAAGTGTCCAGTATTGAGATGAAAACAAAAAACAAACAAAAAAACCCAAAATGTGATATAATAAAAGAATGGGGAAGGACTTCTAAACTAATTTTTTTCTATGTATTTTTGTTGTTGTTATTGTCACTTTTGTTGTCAGTATTAAGAACTGAACCAGGACCTCATGACATATTAAGCAAGTGCTCTACCCCTGAGCTATGTTCACTATGAAAGCCCAGGATGGTCCTGAATTCACTTTGAGGTCCAAGAAGATCTTGAATTTGTGATCCTGCCTCAGCTTTCTGAGTAGCTAGAATTATAGCTTCTGGGCACTGTTCTGTTTCTGTGTAGGCACCCTGGAATTATAGATGAGTGTTACTGCATCTAGCTTTACCTGGGTTCTGGGGAATCTGACCTCCAGGTCCCACACTAGGAAGTACTTTATCCATTGAGCCATCTTCCCAATCCTTCTGCTTTTCTTTTTAAGGCTTGTATTCTGGGAGGTACCTTTGGGTCAACACAGCTTAGCTGTTAAGTCAATGCCTGAGCTATTTTGGTTGAATCCAGTTACTGGATCTGTATGTATAGCTTGGGGAAATGCTTTCCAAGTTCAGGGAGTTTACTAAGTACATTGCATGTTTAGACAGGCAATAAATAAGTGCTTCCACAGGCCTTCTGTGTTCTTTTTGGAGCAGGTGTGGCCTATACATGTACTAAGCATTCCAGATCACATACAGGTGGTCTTGGTTGGACCACTTTAAGTATCTGCTTCCCTGTATAAACACGGTATGGTAGAGTTCTGCCTGGTCTGTTATCTTGTTGCTTCCTGTAACAATAGCTTTCCTGGATTATGGGCCAATGAAACCTCTGTTGCTTTCAAACAATATCTCTGTATACGGATCTCACCCTCCCTCCCCCCCCCAAAGTATGCTCTTGGGGGAAAAAGCTAGTTCTCTTAAAGAGGACAACAGAACTAGTAGCCCTTACAGCTTGCCCAGAGGACAATGTGGAAGACCACAGCCTGGGGAAGGGCAGCAGCTCCTGACTACAGTGCTACAGACTCACTGACTGTAACAAAAAGCAACATCTGTGCTGAAACAAGAATGTCTGAATCTGTATCCTTTGGTTAATTTCCAAAGAACTTACAAAAAGTGGGTTGGTTTGGTTTTGAGACAGGGTCTGGCTACTTGGAACTCAGTATGTAGACCAGGCTGGCCTTAGTAGATCCACCTGCCTCTATTCCCCAAGGGTTGGGATGAAAGGTGTGAACTACCCAGTTATTTACTTGTTTTAAAACAATTTTTGTCCAGTTTATTAATGTCCTTTATGGAAAATATTTGCCAGGCTCTTCAGTCTATCTAAAAGGGTTTTCTCATATGTGCTTTTTTAATTGTTTGTTTCCCTCTCCCCTATAGTGTTCTGACAAACCAAGAAAAAATACTGAAAAGAATCATTTACTGGACTTTAAATTTCCCACTATGCAGACATGGGTAATCCAATGATTAACCAGAAGATTTCCACTGAAGGAAAGATTCCCAAAATTAGGACCAGTATGTAGTCCACAAAACTTTTAAGATTATTCATTATATAAGCATACTCCTTGTGTTTTGTGTCACCTTGACACAAGCTAAAATTATTAGAGAGGAGACAGCCATATAAAAATATCTCCATGGGATCATTGTAGCAAGACTTTAGGGTATTTTCCTACTTGATGGTGGTGATGGGGGAACTAGTCCATTGTGGGTGGTGCCAAATAAACCCTTTCCTTCCCAATTTTTGGTCATGGAGTTCCATTACAGCAATAATAACCCTAAGACACTACTACTCTTTATTCTTCAAAAATATTGCCGGGCGGTGATGGTGCACGCCTTTAATCCCAGCACTTGGGAGGCAGAGGCAGGCAGATCTCTGTGAGTTTGAGCCCAGCCTGGTCTACAAAGGGAGTCCAGGACAGCCAGACCTGTTATACAGAGAAACCCTGTCTTGAACCGCCCCCCCAAATATTTTATTAAGGGGCTAGAGAAATGTGTCAGTGGTTAAGATCACTGGCTGCTCTTCCAGAGAACTCAGGTTCAATTCCCAGCACCCACATGGCAGCTCACACCTGTCTGTAACTCCAGTTCCAGGGTTTCTGACACCCTCACACAGACATACATGCAGACAAAACGCCAATAAAAATAAAATAATTTTTTTTTTAAATTAAAGCTGGGCAGTGGTGGCACACGCCTCTAATCCTAATAGAGGCAGGAGGATCTTGAGCCTGAGGCCAGGCTGGTCTACAGAGCAAGTTCCAGGACAGCCAGGGCAGCTACACAAAGCAATCCTGTCTTGGGGGAGAGGGAAATTTTTTTTTTATTTCTAAAATAAATTTTATTTTGTGGGTATGTATGGGTACACACCAATTATATAGAATGTGTATGGAGCTCAAAGGACAACTTGCAGGAGTTGGTTTTCTTCACCATGTGAGTTCTGGGACTCAAACTCAGGTCCTCAGGCATGGCAGTAGGTTCCTTTTATCTGCTAAATTATCTCACAAGCCCAAACATACTACTCTATAGACAAGGTAAAATAGTTCCCCAAAGACAAGATTAGAAGCTAAATAAAAAGACTATACCCAGCAAAGCTTGCAATCACCCTACCTGGGCTCGTTCCTCATCAAACTCCAGGCAACCCATACCATCCAATCTGTGGAGATCAATCCAGCCCTTCCAAATAACACATACTCCATTCAGAATCATGGGAGCCTTCAAGTACACCTAAAAAACATAAAAAGGACTGGTGAAAAACAATAAAAAGTCATCAGACATGAATTTTTCCTTAGGATATATATTTTTATATATATGGATTTTTTTTCTAAATATACATCTACACACTAGAAGACAGTAATGGGGCCCATAAAGGCGTGCACCACCATACCCAGCAATTACAGAGAGCTGTGAACTGCCATGTGGGTGCTGGGATTTGTATCCGGGTCCTTTGGAAGAACAGTCAGTGTTCTTAATCACTGAGCCATCTCTCCAGCTCCAGTTATAGACACTTATATGTTGGAGAAATATCTAAAAGAAACAGTCTGGGATGTTGTAACATCTTAAGTCACTGAAAAATGTAAAATATGTAATACACTTTATGCCTTAAGTTTTAAAAGGTATCAATACATTTTATTTCAAATTTGTTGAGTTAAAAACTATCCATCCTATAAACCTTTAGTCTATCAGAAAATTCCAACATCCTTATACCTCTTGAAAAAGTTCAAGAGGTGACTTGAACTTTTAGTTTTGTATTTTCTTCTCTAATGATAACCAAATACACTCACCAATAGTTTATAGTAAATAAATAACACTAGAGCGAAAGTCACTTTAGTAGAATTTCAAAACAGATTTCCAATCACTACATTAATTCTCACATTGATTTTTCTCAAGAGTAAGATTTGAATGGAAAGAATGGTTGATAATAATATCTCAAAACAGATATATTGTATTATGACACAGATATAAACCAAGAGACAAATTTACTATAATTCCTACAATCTTCTCTGCCCTTATGGCAAGCTGCTATGGATCTCAGGATGGCTTTGAACTCAAAATCATTTTACTCCCACTTTTTTTTGTTTTTTCAAGACAGGGCTTCTCTGTGTATAAATGGCTGTCCTGGACTCACTCTGTAGACCAGGCTGGCCTCGAACTCACAGTGATCTGCCTGCCTCTACCTCCCAAATGCTGGCACTACAGGCATGCACCACCAAGCCCAGCTAATTTAAATTTTTTATTTTTACATTTTACGTACATTGGTGGTCTGTTTACATGTATGTCTGTGTGAGAGTGTACCCTGGGAACTGGGAAATTGTGAGATGCCATGTAGGTGCTGGGAATTGAACCTAGGTCCTCTAGAAGACTCTCAACCACTGCCATATCTCTAGTCCCTCTACTTTCACTTTAAATGCTGAGATTATAGTCAAGAGTCACCATTAGTGGCACGTGCCTTTAGTCCCAACACTTGGGAAGCAAAGGCAGGTGGATCTACTTGAGTTCCTGGCTAGCCTGGGGCTATACAGAGAAATCCTGTCTCAAACAACAACAAAATAAAACAAAAAGTAGTTAAGGAGGGAAAAGGGAATGGGAAAATGATGTGACATTATAATCTCAAATTTTAAATTAAGGTAAAATAATTAATTAAAGGTTCTCTCTCTCTCTCTCTCTCTCTCTCTCTCGGACAGAACTTCATGTAGCTCAGGCTGGTCTTGATCCTCCTGCAACTACCTCTCTGTCAAGTCCTGGGATTGTAGGCTTGTGCTCACCATACCTGGCCATTTAAATTTTTTTCTTTGTATTTTATCTTCTCTACCTCAATACAGGCTTCTGAACAAAAATCAGCATACATTTAAATCATTTACTGCCTTGAGTAAGATACTTAAAATTCAGAGGAAGTGGAACTTCCGGTGAATTTTTGAAACTCCAAGCAATCAAATACATCTTCAACATGAGATTTTCATCTATGTATACAATATGTTGTTGCCATTGGACAAATCTAAGTGCTTTATGATCTAAAACTAGCATTTTTATTACTTACATGACAGAAAAGTGGTAGGAAAATTCCTTGTTTTAAGAGAAAAGCCGAAGCATTCTTTCTTTTTCTTTACTCAATTTAGCAGTTTCCTGAGCAAAGTTTGGATTCTTGTTTTCAGAGATATTTAATAAAAACTGTCAGTTTATAAATGATAAAAAATTACTTCCCAGATACTTGTAACATAAATCTACAGAATTTATGCCTGTATATTATATATGTATGTTTTTCTTTTTATGCTAAGAACCTTTATTTTAAATAAAGGTTTTAATAAACCATGTTGAACCAATTTCTACTTATAAAAGAAAGAACACTCTCCAAAAACATAAGGTTCTAGTTCTCCTCCCATTGGAACAAGGGAGACAGTCTACAGTTATAGTTACATCCGTTTAACCACACATTTCCTTTTGTTCTGATAAGTGCTCTCATTCCTTTCCCCACCATAAATTATTTATCTATCCTTTATTTGAGACAAAGTCTCACGAAACACAGGACAGCTACTATCTCGCTATGGAGCTGAGTGACCTTGAACTCCTGATCATCCTGCTTTCATCTTCCGAGTGCTGGTGACCACACCTCTGTGCCACCAAGTCCAGCCACATTCACACTCCATCAGTGCGCACCTCTAGTCAACGACAATGCTGGCCTCCTGCTCAATACCCCGAGAAGCCCAACAACAATTCCCCTCCACACTTCACATCAAGGGAACTTGACTAACCATACCTCCACTGATGGCAGACAGTGTAACATTTCACTACCACAGCCTCTATTATGTTAAATTCTGATACAAGTCATGGGTAATTTTTCTCATGTAATAGCTGAAAAAAGGTCAATTTCCTGCTACTTTAAAACCATATTTGAAGCCGGGCGTGGTGGCGCACGCCTTTAATCCCAGCACTCGGGAGGCAGAGGCAGGCGGATCTCTGTGAGTTCGAGGCCAGCCTGGTCTACAAAGCGAGTCCAGGACAGCCAAGGATACACAGAGAAACCCTGTCTCGAAAAACCAAAAAAAAAAAAAAATAAATAAAATAAAACCATATTTGTGTTCTTCACAAATGGTTTATATCTTTTAAAATTGCAGATTCTACAATTTTTTAGCTTGTTCACATTAACATCCACAGTCAAAAATATTTCCTTTACGAAATTCATTTCTTTTTCCTTTCTTTTTTTTCTTCAAGACAGAGTTTCTCTGTATAACCTTGGCTGTCCTGGACTCACTTTATAAACCAGGCTGGCCTCGAACTCACATAGATCCACCTGGCTCTGCCTCCTGAGTGCGGGATTAAAGGTGTGCGAAACCATGCACGGTTACAAAATTCATTTCTTAAACCGTGTCTTTTACTTCTTTATAAATCTTTCATGAAAAAGAGACCACCACTGATCTGTTTTGGGAAATTCCTAAATGGCTTTAGAAAATGAATACATTCATTATGAAAAATAATGTTTGGACTCCTAATTTAAAATAACATCTGATGATCCTGGTGATTTATTTAATGTTCACACTGAAATAAACAGTTTTATGTGTAATCTTCAAAGTAAATATTTGATGCTTTTATATATTTATGAATAGCAGGCCTCAAAGTCTGAAGAAAATATACTGCTGTCTCTTAACAGCTGGTATTTAGTAATGTTAATTCAATAATGTCATTTAAACACAAAGACATTTATTTCACTGAATATGATGCCTTATTTCAAACTTTGAAAAGAAAGATTATTGTATGTCCCAAAATGAAGCTCATTTGTCCTGCAAAAATTTATGTTATAGAAAATGGATTCCACAAAGCCTTAAAAACTGGTAAACAGATGCAGTCAACCACAGGAAACAACAAAACAGCTTATCTTTCTTTTTTTTTCCGAGACAAGGTTTCTCTGTGTATACCTGATTGTCCTGGACTCACTTTGTAGACCAGGCTGGCCTTAAACTCACAGAGATCCACCTGCCTCTGTCTCCCTAGTGGAATTAAAGGCATGCGCCACCACGCCCCGCAATTGCAGACAGCTGTGGACTGCCATGTGGGTGCTGGGATTTGAACCTGGGTCTTTCAGAAGAACAACAGCTTATCTTTCTAAAAGCCAAATACTACAGAATAAGACTTCACAGGTTTAAAAGTGACTACAGCCTTGTTTTTAAAAAGAATGGTAAAGGGTACACCTTTAATCCCAGCACTCTGGGAGGCAGAGGCAGGTGGATCTCTGTAAGTTCAAGGCCAGCCTGGTCTACGAAGTGAGTCCAGGACAGCCAGGGCTACACACTGGAAACCCTGTCTTGAAAAACCAAAAAACAAACAAATAAAAACAAAGGTAAAATGTGGTTTAGCAGAATTTAACTCAAGATCTAAACATCACTATTTTTGATGTCATATTTAATCCAAATTATATAACTCACTTTATTTTCAACCTATAGTTTCAAATTCCCCATCATTCAAGCCAGCAAAGAAGTTCAATAAAAACATGCTTGTATCATCCATCTATATTATTAATGTAAGGGTGTATTTTTGGTCATAAAAAGGAATGATAGCTGAACATGATGATGGCACATGCCTCTAATTCCAGCACTTAGAAGGCTAAAGGGGAACTAGATCAGCCTGCACTACACAGGATGACTATCTCAAAACAAACAAAAAATCCCCACCATCACTACCACTAACAAAACAACAACAAAAAAAGTCAAGTATTGCTTCTGTAACATATAACCCCCAAAATCATACTAAGTTAAATAAACCAGGAAAAGGTCAAAATTATTAATTACCCAGAGCAGACAAATCTAGAAAGATAGAAAGGAAATATGAAATTTCAGTTTTCTAAGAGATCTGGGCTAATATAATAAATGGTGGCCACTAACATTATGGGTTCAAATCTGGAAGGGAAGAGAGAGTCCTTGAGAACTAAATAGGAAATGGGGACTGAGGAAAAACATAGAAATTCCAATTTACCAACTTAGATATAAGAAAACAATGCAGAGCTATGAATAGCAACCAAACAAATATATTTTTTTTTGTTTCTGTTTTTTTCAAGACAGGATTTTTTTTTTTTTTTTGGTTTTTCGAGACAGGGTTTCTCTGTGTAGCCCTGGCTGTCCTGGACTCACTTTGTAGACCAGGCTGGCCTCGAACTCACAAAGATCCGCCTGCCTCTGCCTCCCAAGTGCTGGGATTAAAGGCGTGCGCCACCACCACACGGCTTTTTTTTTTTTTAAATGTATAACAGCCCTAGCTTTCCTGAACCACTTTGGTAGACCAGGCTGCTGGGGGCCTGGAACTCAAGAGACAGAGTGCTGGGATTAAAGGCCTGAGCCACCACATCCAGCAATTACCCATGTGGGTGCTAGGATTTGAATCCAGGTCCTTTGGAAGAGCAGCCAGTGCTCTTAACCACTGAGCCATCTCTCCAGCCCCTAGCCAAGCAAATGAAAACACATTATATTAAGGTTCAAGTTTCCCTTTGTTGGCCGCATTATGCATCTAAATGTTACAGGATCTTAGGTCACTCAAGTTTTTAGTACTACTTTTACTTATAGCAACAAAGTTTTGTCATAATTATCTCCATTTTGATTTTTTTTCAGACAAGCTCTAAGTATACAGGCCTTGTACTCATTATTGGCTAGTGGCCAGGCTAGCCTCAAATTCAAGTTTCCTGTCTCAGTCTATGGAGTTCAGGGACTACAGGCTTCTTCTACCATACCTAGATAACAGGAGATTTATTTTAGTTTACTGAGACAGGATCTCACTATGTAGCCCTGACTGGCTTGAACTTGTATGTAGATCATACTGGCCTCAAACTCAGAGATCTACCTTTCTCTGTCTCCCAAGCTCAGGGATAAGGGTTCAGAAAACCCATAAAGAGGTTTGAATTTATAGGTATATTGCAGTAAGACCAGAAACTTCATAAAACTCTGAATAATAATTTACTTTTGAATCCAGGTGCTTTCTTTCCAAAGAATATTACTGCTTTCATTAGATTCTCAAAGGAGTGTGCGAAGCAAAAAAGCATTCAACATGATGGTAAAAACTGCTAATTTTCCTTCATAGACAGGCAAGACATCAAGGTCTTTGTAGTACAGAACTAAAGATGATAAATACTCTATCTTCCAGTAAATAGGCAGAGAGAGAGAGAGAGAGAGAGAGAGAGAGAGAGAGAGATTGTTGTTACTGGAGATCAAACATAAAGCTTTACGAGTGCTAAGTAAATATGACCACAGAACAAGATCCCTAACCTCAAACTTCTTTTAACTGCACCCCTCTCTTAAATAGCTAATACAAAAGGTAAACTTGGGTCCCGAAATTTAAGTTTCAGAAGAAGGGTATGAGGAAATCTGAACAACTTCTCATGTATTAATTTGTACAATATTTCCTTCTTGGGGGGGGTCTTGAGGATTCTTGTTTTAAAAATATACAATTTGGAGGCAGCAATGGCATCTTTAGCTCAACTGTCGCTCCTCTACCATGCTGATCCCATTTTAGGAAAGAGCACTATCTAGCCCCTAGGGAGCTGAGGTGAGGCAAATGGAAAGTAGAAAAGCTATAGCTGAAAGACTTTCCATGTTTGAGTTATTCTAAAGAAGATAGTTTTGGGATAGGTAAAGTATAACTGTAGATTTACAAATATACCCAATGAATATCAGTATTGAGTCACAAATCAGTAATGACAAAAGCAAGCAGAGACTTCATTCTTAAAAAAAAAAAATGACTGGGCATGGTACTGTACCCTTTTAATCCTAGCACTCAGGAGGCAGATGCAGGTGGTTCTCTGTGAGTTCGAGGCCAGCCTGGTCTACAAAGTGAGTCCAGGACAGCCAGGGATATACAGAGAAACCCTGTCTCGAAAAACAAAACAAAAGTAATTCTTCAATTGGAAAGAGTACTTCACTTCTGTATAATATACTGATAAATAAGGAATGGTGACACAGGCCTTTAATCCTAGCACTGGGGAGCCACAAACAGGTTTATCTCTCAGGGTTCGAGGCCAGCCTCACCTACAGTGTGAGTTCTAGGACAGCCAGGACTACACAGAGAAACCCTGCCTTCAAAAAAACCAAACCAAACAAACTAATAAACTAACAACATTGAAAATGTTTGTGAGTCTAGTCCATAAACTGAAATACCAGGAAAACATTAAAGAAAATGACCTTTACCCATTAGTCTCTGAATATTTAAATTAAAAAAAATTATCTTATGACTATGGGTGTTTTGTCTAGTGTATGTCTGTGTACATTTGTCTTTCCTGGTACCCTAAAGGCCAGAGGAGTACAATCCATTGGATCTGCTGGAACTGGAGTTATGGGGTTTTGAGCTGCCTTGTGGGTGCTAGGAATTGAACCAGGGTCCTTTGGAAGTGCTCTTAACCACTGAGTTATCTCTCCAGGCCCCCAGAATAAATATTTAAATACTTATTAATAAAAGAGCAAGAAAACTTCTTAGCTTCCTTGTATTAATAATTTTCAAACTTCTGTTGTTATTGTTTTTTTGAGGTTTATGCTTTTGAGACAGGGTGTCACTATGTGGCCCAGTCTAGCTTTGAACTCAGAAGCCTCTCTCTTAGTTTCCTAAATGCTGAGATAATAGGTGTGTACTACCTATAATGCTTGGCCTTCAAACTACTTTTTTTCACTTAGCACCAGATTCCTCACATTTTATAATCTTTGATGAAAATACCTCTTTTAATAAAAATTAGACAAGTCAAAGTAAAGCATATGAAACACAGACCACCACAAAAACACTGCTTACATACACATTTCCACCAATTCTCTCTACATTGTAATGTTTTTCCAAGGGAAGGAGCTCTCTCTCTCCCACCCCTGCCAGACAATGAACAGTTGTTCTACCCACAGACTAATGAATCATCAGACAAGCAAGCTAGCTGTAATGCTAGACTGGCCAGAAGCACCCAGGAAAACAAGATTCCACTGATGAAATATGTACCTTGCTGCCCAGCTGTAATCATTTCTGTAGACTACTTAACAGATTCCTTTAAAAGACTTCTCTGATTCATCCTCCTTTAGCCACATGGTCCTCTCTGTTCATAAGTGCACAGTCAGTCACTGTCAGATAATCACTACAGTCACTCATTCACATTTGCCTCAGAATGACAACTGGGCTGCATGTAGGAGAAAACATTGATTCTTTCAGTGATCTAATGCAATGTATAAACCTACTTCATATAGTTCAAATGACAAATCATAAAATGGAAAACTAGAAAGTATTTTTGAAACTTGTATGTACACATATTTAAAAACATATTCAATAAAATAGTATGTTGCTGGGCACAGTGGCAAAAAACTGTAATCCTAGCACTTGTAAGACTGAGGAAGGAGGACTGAGTTTGAGATCAGCCTGACCTACACAGTAAGAACCTATCTCAAAGAGTATGTTAACTAACCTCAGACTTTCTGTTAAGACTACATGAAAGGGGCTGGAGAGATGGCTCAGGGGTTAAGTATTTAAGTGGTTAAGCTGCTCTCCCAAAGGACCTGGGTTCAATCCCAGCACCCATATGGCAGCTCACAACTGTCTGTAACTCCAATTCCAGGGGATCTGATGATGTCTTACACAGACAGACTATGCACGAAAAACACCAAAGGACATAAAAACAAACAAACACAAGACTACATGAGAACCGGACACAGTGGCTCACACCTGAAATTTCAGCACTTGGGAGAAGGTAGGAAGATCAGGAGGGTCATCCTGTGCTTCTTAGCTAGTTCATTGGCAGTCTGAGCTACATAACAAGACTCTATCTCCAAAAACAAAAACAGGCACAGCAGTGCTGCATAGGGGAGACTTCACCAGCTATGAGAGCTCTTAACCATCTGCAACAGAGCTGAATACAGTTGCATCCTAAGATTCTATCCAGCTCATCCTCCTCTAAGAACTTCATTTGAGAATGACAGTCCTTTTCCACATCCAAGTTTTTTTTTTCCCTATCTAAAAACACCCCTGGTCAGTTCCTTTTGTGAGCCATTAGTACAATTTATGCAATAGCCATTCCCATATTGTGATATATATATATATTTTTTTTTAAGTTAAAAATATTAGCCTAAGTTGAAATTTGGTAATTTGAGGCTGGCAAGATGACTAATCAGTAAGAGCAACTGTTGCTACGCCTGGCAATCTGAGTGCAATTCCTAGAACCCACACAGTGGAAGAGAGAGAACCTATGCCCATAAGCTGTCCTCTGATAGCCACACATGTGCAAGAAGGTGCATGCTTGTACACACATTTACAAAATAAATGTTAAAAATAGGAAGGAAAGGAGGGAAAATAAGAGGCATTATATCTCAGGGAAGAGGAGCCTATTCAAAAATTAATTTTATCCATTAGATCAAGTTTGGTTAAAATTGCTTTGCTTTATCTTCATGAGTTAAGGCTAGGACTGGCAACCATATAATCC
Organism: Lophiomys imhausi; assembly: GCA_907164525.1. Classification (NCBI taxonomy): domain Eukaryota; kingdom Metazoa; phylum Chordata; class Mammalia; order Rodentia; family Muridae; genus Lophiomys; species Lophiomys imhausi. The sequence continues at coordinate 1,139,858 of CAJQZJ010000896.1, read as the reverse complement.
CAGCATTTGAAAGGCTAAGGTAAAAGGATCAAAAATACCTTATGACAGGCATGGTGGCATATGCATTAATCCCAGTACTTGGGAGGCAGAGGCAGACAGGTCTCTCAATTGGAGGCCAGTCTGGTCTACTAGTGAGTTCTAGGATAGCCAGAGACACATATGAGACCCTATCTCAAAAAAGATAGGACCATGCCCTGCCCTAAAATTATTTTTTAGAGAAGAGTTTGACCTCTCTCTTCCTGAAACCAGTATGGGAATAGAATATTCAGTTCCTTGGGGGTGGGGGGAGAATGGGTCAATGAACAGCAAACAATAAAGTTCATTTTTTGAAATCAGTTTTCATACTCTTTAGACTAACTGGACCATACAATTACCATATATAGTCATTAAATCAAAATCCCAATGAAGTTTTATGAAACACAGATTACATGGATTGAAAAAACATTGTGGCCGGGCGGTGGTGGCGCACGCCTTTAATCCCAGCACTTGGGAGGCAGAGGCAGGTGGATCTTTGTGAGTTCGAGGCCAGCCTGGTCTATAAAGTGAGTCCAGGACAGCCAGGGCTACACAGAGAAACCTTGACTCGAAAAACCAAAAAAAAAAAAAAAAAAAAAACATTGTGACCATTCAAGACTATTAATTATGGTCAACCAAAATCATTTGCACTCATCTGAACTAAAATGTAATTGGAAATAGGTCCTAAGAGGGAAGAGCAAAGGAATTAAACTGAGTCTATAAAATTTCCATTTAGGAATGATTTAAATTCTGATAAGTTGCCTTTTCCTAGCTGTCACCTGATAGCTAAATTACAAGGAAGCAGTTTAAAGAAGAATTAAAAACATCTTGGTTACCAAGGTTTGTAACACATCAGGATGGACTACTTGGGAAAGATGAAGTGGTCCAACAGCATTGTATGCCTACCTGAAATGAACTTACCCAAGTCGTGCTACAGCACTAACTCTGATTTAGTTACAATCTTACCCTACAAAACCATCTTTGGATAGGGGTTTACAATTGAAGATTCATTTTCAGTGTTGGGCATACTGGCACAAGCCTATAATCCATATGCTTGGGATGAAGGAGAAGAAGAAATGCCAGTTCAAACCCAACCTGCTACCGGAGACCAGTCTCAAAACAAAAAATTTCAATTTCAAAATATATTTTTCATATATTCTGATACTTCATTCAATCCTTACATGAGGAGGAATATTCAGCTTACCATAGTAAGCAAACAGTCGTGATTAGCTTTAACTCTAACTTTCTACTATGTATTTAGGTAATTCATGTGAGGCTCTGGGTTCCATGCCCAGTACTATCTAAAACAAACAAAAACAAGGACATGCCAAATGCAGACAGTTCAACTAGACAACTGTTTCAAATGGGGCTGGAGAGATGGCTCAGGAGTTAAGAGCACTGACTGTTCTTCCAGAGGACTAGGTTCAATTCTCAGTACACATAATCTTCAATAACTCTAGTCCTTGGAAATCCAATGCCTTCCTCCATGGGCACCAGGCACACACAGGGTGAAAAGACTTATAAACAGTCAAAACACCCATACATATAATTTTTCTTTCTAAGCTTCAAGGCCAGCCTGGTTCATATGAGTTCCAGGCAGACAGAGCTATGTAAATACTTCAAAACAAAACGAAAATATGTAATTGTGGTAAGAGTTTTTATTTCTTTTTTTTTTTGGTTTTTCGAGACAGGGTTTCCCTGTGTAACAGCCCTGGCTGTCCTGGACTTGCTTTGTAGACCAGGCTGGCCTCGAACTCACAGAGATCCGCCTGCCTCTGCCTCCCAAGTGCTGGGATTAAAGGCGTGCGCCACCACGCCCGGCTTGAGTTTTTATTTCTTAAAAAAAAACAAAACAAAACAAAACAAAAAACAAGTTACAGGGCTGGAGAGATAGCTCATTGATTAAGAGCACTTGTCACTCTTACAGAGAACTTGGGTTCAGTACCCAGCACCCATATGGTGGCTCACAACCATCTATTACTTCAGTTCCAAGGGACTGACACCCTTTTTTTGGCCTCTACAGGGACCAGGCATACATGTGGTACACATACACACACACACAAACAAAACACACACACACACACACACACACACACACACACACATATATATATATAAATAATAAAATAAACTAAACATATTTTTTTAAAAACCCAGTTATGTGACATGGGGCTGGTTCAGTTTGTCCACAGCTGTTAACTATAATTGTCTCTCATACTCTAGCAGGGGCAAGGTTTAGCCAGCTGCATAAAGTTAATGCTGAGGACTCTGGAGAGCGGTAGAAGTAAGAGAACTCAGACAGGGACAGAGGGGCGCTCTGAAGAAGGAAGAGGCTGCTGTTCTCCTACAGCTGCTCCCCTGAGCCAATGTTGGTTCATTCTGCTGCTGTGTTTGCTGTTACTGGTTTATCTGCTCTGCTGGATATCCTGACTACTGAGATTGGTATTGCCCCTAAGAACCTAACAACCCTAACCATCAGGAAGTACTCAAAAGAGATCTAAGTCCCTTTCCCCCTAACCTCCTTTCTCTCCTACCAGTGTTGGGGGGGGGGGTTTGGAAGGGAGGTAGAGGGATTAAGTACTGTAAAATAATGTGTAATAAAATGAAAAATAGCTGGGTGTGGTGGTACACACCTTTAATCCCAGCACTTGGGAGGTAGAGGCAGGCAGATCTCTGTGAGTTTAAGGATAGCCTGGTCTAAAGTGAGTCCAGGACAGCCAAGGCTACACACAGAAGCCCTGTCTCAAAAAAAAAAGATAAAATGAAAAATAATATAGAATACTATGCTCTTACTTGATCTTACACAAAGTACAAATATATAGTCCACTAACAGGCCTTCCTTATTAAAGACACTTTTTAAAAAATATTTATTACTTCAGGTTACATCTCCATCACAGTGTCCTCTTTCCATCCCTCCCAGTCCCACTTTCTACCCTCTTTCCCTTCCATTTAAAGACACTTAAAAAAAAATAAATGAAAACAAAAGATCCTCAGTTTGAGGGGAAAAATGAGTAGGGGGTTTGAACCTAGGGCTCACAAGTGCTAGGCAAGTGCTCTACAACTGATCTGTATCTCCAGCCCTCTTTTTGGCTTTTATTTTGAGACAAGGTCTCCCTAAGTTGCCCAGGCTGGCCTTGAACTCACTCTGTAAGTTAGAAAGGCCTTGAACATCTTTTGATCCTCCCACTCAGCTTCCTGAGAAGCTGGCATTATAGACCTGTGCCAATAGGCCTAGGCAAAAATACTGTTATTTCATTAAGAAAAGAATAAATAAAAGGGGCTATTATCTGAAACCAGTTTCTTAAATCACAAAACTACTGTCTTGAATAAAAGAATTATTTATTTTTTCTTTATTAACACTGTTAGATGTTCTGAATTCACTAAACTTAATAAATTATTATTGTGGCTGGGATCCAACATGGCCAATGATCCCATCATACTGGTATTCATACCCAAGTGTAATAATCCCCTTCTAGATTATTGAATTATTCTAGACTTAGTGAATAGTGAATAGCTGCTAATAAACCAAAAGAGACACAAATGATGAGAAGTGGTCTTTAAAAGCATGGTGACTTCATTCATTTTCTCTGTGGACACACACAGGTCTCGAAATAAGTCATTTAAGCTTGGAGGTGCATCCTTTGGCTCTAGACAAGTCTTTAAGACTGTCCAGTCCCATCTAACGGTCTGCGTGTAACCTCAAGAGAGCCCCTGACCCAGAACCATACAGCTATAACAATCCCAGGTTTGTGTAAAGGAACATAAGAAAACTTTTTGGAGTGGCTGAAACATTGTCATAACCATAAAGGCATTCATATGTACACATACATTTGTTAAGGTGAAAATTATGCCATTAAACTAAGTGCATTTTATTATATTTAAACTACACTTCAATGAAGTTGATCTTTTTCAAAGGTCACTGAACTCTTGAGATAAATAGATGAAGGATCACTTTTAAAAGCAGTTTGTTAAGCTTGGAGAGTTCAGGGTAGGCAGTAAGGAAAAAGAAGCTACAGAAACAACCAACCATCATAAATCCACAGGTCCTAAACTGAGCAAGCCTGCTCCTTATTCCATCTACAGCCTTCCCCACCTCACATGATGGCACCCATAGTTCCAGTTGTTCTAGCCAAAGGGGTGGAGCTGTTCTTAGAACTGTCTTTCCCACCCCCCTCCATGCAATCCATACACAAACCCAGATGGTTTTATTTCAGAGCACATCCACACCCACAACTGCCCTGCGAAGACGACTTCAGTAGCCAAACGGCTCCCTGCTTCACTTTGGCCCTCACAGTCTGTTACCAACCGAAAATGCAGTGTGCCTGTCAAACCCAACACCAATCACACTGTTCATCTGCAGGGACCCTGAAACCTCTCCATTTCACTCAGAATAAAGGTCCATGTCAAGCTAGGTATGATGGCTCACACTCTTTACCCAATATGCTGGAGGCTGAGGGGAGGCATCAGAAGCTCAAAGCCAGACTCAACCACATAGCAAAGTCAAGATCAGTCTGAGAACCTGACTTTAAAAAACTAAAACAAGGCCGGGCGTTGGTGGCGCACGCCTTTAATCCCAGCACTTGGGAGGCAGAGGTAGGCGGATCTCTGTGAGTTCGAGGCCAGCCTGGTCTACAAAGTGAGTCTAGGACAGCCAGAGCTGTTATACAGAGAAACCCTGTCTCGAAAAACCAAAAAAAAAAAAAA
>CAJQZJ010000896.1:1119855-1135039 GCA_907164525.1 Lophiomys imhausi | reverse complement strand
CCCTGTCTCGAAAAACCAAAAAAAAAAAAAAAAAAAAAAACCTAAAACAAATAAACCAGGGGAAAATAAAAAAGAACACCACCTTCAGACAGGTGAGACAGTTCAGTTGGTAAAAGCACTTGCTGCCAAGCCTGATAACCAAAATTCAATCCCTAGCACTGACACAGAGAACAGATTCCCACAACTTATCCTATGACCTACACATGCATACATACACACATGTATATATACAAATAAAAATATAACATAATAAAAAACATCTGTCAGGCTTAGTGATGCATGCCTTCAATCCCAGCACTCAGGAGGCAGAGGCAGGCAGATCCCTGAGCTCAAGTCCAGCCTGGTCTACAGAGAAACTCTGTCTCAAAAAAAACAAACAAACAAAAATAAATAAATGAATAAATAAAAGAATTATACAGTCTACCATGGTCACATTAACCAGCTCCTTGTTTTATTTCCTTTATCTCATCTTCTACTCCTGTCTTAGTCTAATGTAGCCACACCAGCCTGTTTGTTTATATAATATGTAGTGCGTGATCCCATTCTGGGTCCCTTACAATGGTTTTTCACCTTGATGTCTGCATGGCACATCATTTCCTAATCTTCTCTAGATGTTTGCTCAAATTACCAGCTTCTTTACCTATTTAAAATTGCAAATATCCCTGGTCACTTACCAGTCAAGAGATATAAGCTGTTTGGGAGGTAACTAGGTTAAAGCAATGGCATTTATACACTTGAAATCCCAGCACTCGGGTGGTATAGGCAGGATGATAAGGGTGAGATAGGGTCTTACTGTATGTAGCCCAGACTGACCTGGAACTCACTAAGTAGTCCAGGAGCTGCCCCCAAACTAAAGAGTCAAAATTTACCATGCCACAGGCAAATAACTCAAAGGTGTATGCTATTCATGATGACCTTCAGAAAAATAATTTAGCAAGTTTCTAGAAACAGGAATAATAACATATTACAAACTGGGTGTGGTGGCACACACCTGTAACCTTAGCAGTCCAAGGTGGAGTCAGGAGAATCAAGAGTTCTAGGTTGGCTACAGCTAGGAGACCATGTCTTAAAACAAAATGAAAACCACCCAGAAAAACCAATAAAACAGCCGGGCGGTGGTGGCGCACGCCTTTAATCCCAGCACTTGGGAGGCAGAGGCAGGGGGATCACTGTGAGTTCGAGGCCAGCCTGGTCTACAAAGTGAGTCCAGGACAGCCAAGGAAACACAGAGAAACCCTGTCTCGAAAAACCAAAAAAAAAAAACACCAATAAAACATCAACAAAACAATCTACAGAGGAAATAGAAATACTGAGTATACAATTGGATGCAAAAGTTCTTCAATTTTTTTTCATGACATTAATTCCTGGACTCTTTTTTTTTTAATACTTTTTTATTCTTTGAAAGTTTCACACATTTATAAAATATATACTCATGCTACTGCGCTGACTCCTTGACCAAAGATCAATCAATCTAAAATCTATTACATTTTTTTGTTTGTTTTTTGAGATAGAGTTTCTCTGTTAAACAGCCTTAGCTGTCCTAGACTTCCCTTATAGACCAGGCTGGTCTTGAACTCACAGAGATCCGCCTGCCTCTGCCTTCCGAGTGCTAAGATTAAAGGCGTGCACTACCATGCTCAGTTATTATTACATTTTTTATCAAGTAATATAATACACAGATTTCTAATAGCTATCAGTGTAAACATACCCATGTGTATTTTCATAACTTAAACCTCAACTTCTAACATAAAAATTGTAAGGCATATTCATTTGGATTTCCAGAAACTATTCCTTAAAATAAATAGAAAATATTATTTTCAAGAAGTTTTCTTATGACTTTTCTTAAAATCAAATTTGCTATATTGCCAAAATAACTATAATTTGTTTCTAAATTCAGAAACTTAAAAAAAAATTTAAACATAGTCATTTCCCTCCATTTTCACAGGACTATAGTAACATTTTTTTTTAAACATTTATTTATTTATTTATTATGTATACAGTATTTGCTCTACATATATGCCCGGGCAGCAGATCTCAATGTAGATGGCTGTGAGCCACCATGTGGTTGCTGGGAATTGAACTCAGGACCTTCGGAAGAACAGCCAGTGCTCTTAACCTCTGAGCCACCTCTCCAGCCCTATAGTAACATTTTTATAGACATAAAAAATTTCTTGCTAACTTTTAAAGAAATTAAAATTTGAATATTAAATATAGGATATTACCCTTCTGTAAGTTAGAACTTCCCATAATTATTATATATATGAAATTAGGAATCAAATGTTATAAAAGTCACTAAAATCATTTAATATTCTTTTAACATGAAAACATATCTGACCATATATCTGGGTAGTCACACAAATAATCTCATTAAAATGCAAATAATCAGGCAATAATACTTGAAATTGAAGTCCACAATACTTGAAATTGCAAAAAGATGTTTCCTACCTTGCCTGCTTCTCTTTCTAAGTCGACATATTCCCGGCTAGGTGTTTGTCGCTGTTCTCCCTGCCAGCTGGCCGGAAAAAACTGGAGAGACAGATTGGTTCCTGTGGCCACAAAAGCCTTTTAAAAAAATCAATACAAACAGGATCAGAAGCAGGACATTACATAAATTATGCAGGCAGTCATTTATTTTTACATCAGTTTATGTCTTAAAGCCAGGCAGCACCAAGAATACTTAAAAGTAAAAAACATGCACTCATCATTTTTCTTAAGTATTAAGTTACAAACATCTGATTCCATTTTAAGGACATTTGCCATTGGCTGCTTAAATATAAAATCAGACATGGAATCAATACTTTCTTTCAGGTCATTTTTTTTGCTGACATTAGGAACTCAAGTTGCTCTCATCTAATTAAAACCTTTATCCTCCCATTTAAACTTTATTTTCAAATGTGAAAATCATTAATGGTTTTGAATTTTAAAGCATAATATAAAGTTGTATATACGAGATATTTTAATTTTTTTTTTTTTTTTTGGTTTTTCGAGACAGGGTTTCTCTGTATATCTCTGGCTGTCCTGGACTCGCTTTGTAGACCAGGCTGGCCTCGAACTCACAGAGATCCGCCTGCCTCTGCCTCCCAAGTGCTGGGATTAAAGGTGTGCGCCACCACCGCCCGGCGTATTTTAATTTTTTTGATTCTTTAGCTCAAGAAAACATACAACCATGTGTGGTGTGTAGTAGTTAAATACATTTTAAAGCATGAGTTCCAAAGCCCATGATAAAATGTACTAGGAGACCAGGTATGATTCCAGCAGCACTCAGGAGGCAAAAGCAGGTGAGTTCCAGGACAACCTGGTCTATATAGTGAGTTCCAGGACACCTAGGGTTACATAGTGAGAACCTACCTGTCTTTAAAAAAAGTTAGATGGTACAGCTTAATACACAGGACAATCTAAAACTATACCCAAAAGTATCATTTTATGTAGCCTCTGAGCAATTTAACTCTTAGTTCCCACATAAAAATATCATTATTCCCCCTTCCAAGAGATTTACAAAGAAATAAGTAAAAATCATATTTAAAAAAAAAAACATTTTCGCCAGGCATGGTGGTGCATGCCTTTAATCCCAGCACTCAGGGGGCAGAGGCAGGTGGATCTCTGTGAGTTCGAGGCCAGCCTGGTCTACAAAGCAAGTCCAGGACAGCCAGAGCTACAAAGAGAAACCCTGTCTTGAAACCAACCAACCAACCAACCAGCCCACCCACCCACCCATTTTCAGCTGTACATAGTGGCATATGCCTTTAATCCCAGCACTTGGGAGACAGATGCAGGCAGATTTCTCTGAGTTTGAGGGCAACCTGGTCTACATGGTGAGTTCCAGGACAGCCAAGGTTACACAGTGTGACACTGTCTTGAAAAAAATAAAGAAGAAAAAACAATACATTTAGGGGCTGGAGAGATGACTCGGCTCTTAAGAACACTAACTACTCTTCCAGGAGACCAGAGTTAGCTTCTCAGCACCAAGTAGAGGCTCACAACCATCTGTAACTCCACAAAGTCCAATGCCCTTTCTAGCCTCCGTGGGTACCAAGCTAACCATAAAGTGCACAGACACACATAAAGGCAAAATACCCATATACATAAAAAATGTTTTAAAGTCATCTAGGTATGAATTTTTCTTTGTTGGAAGCATAGTTTTATTTTGCTAGTTAAACTGCAAACTATCAATTGTTTTAAAATAATCTTCTTTTGAAAGCAAGGGGCTCACAATCGGGAGATTCAATCCAAATTACTAGATGATAAATTTATCCAACAGTTCCCACACCCCAAGGATTAAGACCTTCAAAGAAGGGGGTCTCACTATACAGCCCAAACTGACCTTAAACTAATCCTTTCTCCTCTCCACCTCCAATTTCTATTAGTGGTACTGTAGGTATATTTTATCAGCCTACCTTTCAATCTCTCGGTAAATTTTACCCATTAAAAGCCCTACCAGCAGCACTGGGTGTGGTGGCACATGCCTTTAATCCCACCACTCTAGAGGCAGAGGCAGGTGGATCTCTGTGAGTTTGAAGACAGCCTGGTCTTCAAAGTGAATCCAGGACAGCTTTGTTACACAGAGAAGCCCTGTTTGAAAAACCAACAAAACAAAACAAACAAACAAACAAACAAACAAACAAAACTTGTGCTGCTTTCCTACCAGCACGAGTTCAAATAACAGATTCATGAATTCAAGTTCACCTTTGGCTACATAAGACCCTATCAACCTCATCCACCTGGAAGCAAACCTGTCTAGGCTGTATGACCTAAGGCTTACCTCAGTTTCCTTACTTAGTAAGCTACCTAGAAAAGTACCAATAAGCACTAAATGTATGCTGAATAATGCAAGAGAAAAGAGAAATAATCCCTGCCCCAAAGAATCTGTAGCCAGGCTGTTTAAATTCTAGGCAGTCCTCCTGTGTCAAGTACCCAAGTCCTGAGATTACAAGCGTGAGCTGTCAAGCTAAGCTTGTCTTTGGAGACCATATCTGGCTATTTTGCCTGGGCTATCTTCAAATTCCAGGGCCTAAGTAATCCATTTTACTCAGTTCCTCCAGTAGTGAGACTACAGGCACAAAGTCTATACACAGAGCCAAAGAGAAATTACTGAGAGCTAACTTTCTTATTTCTTAGCCGTAGATAAGGACATTTTGGGAGCAAAGAGTTAGCAGCTTAAATCTAGCCCAGGAGATGTTTGTTGACAGCTATGAAGAGGCAAATCCTTCAACATTTAGCTTCCAAATCAGCTCTACATTGCACAATTGCACATCCTATTACCTCAAGTCCTATCTGAATGACAACCTCAGACTGCTCTTTTTTTTTTCCTCCAAGATTTATTTATTTTATTGCATTGGTGTTTTGGCTGCATTTATGTCTGTGTGAGGGTGTCAGGTCTTAGAGTTACAGAGTTGTGAACTATCATATGGATGCTGGGAATTGAACTGGGTCCTCTGGAAGAGCAGTCAGCACTCTTAACGACTGAACCATCTCTCCAGCCACTCAGACTGTTCCTAAGGTGGATGTCATTCATACCTGTAATTACAGCACTCAAGCACCAGAGGCAGAACAATCATAAGTTCCAAAGCTAGCCCATGTTATATAAGCTCTTTGGCCTGAGAGACTGTTCAATGGATAAAGGTACTGCACAAGCCTAACAATTGAGTTTCACCTTCAGTATCCACATGGTGGAAAGAAAACTAATTCCAGTTAAACTGTCCTGACTTCTACAAATACACCATTCATGTGAGAGTAACCACGTGCATGTGTGCCTGCCTCTCGTGTGTGTGTATAAAAAAAAAAAAAACAAAAAAAAAAAAAACTAGTTGCTGTTTCCCTAACTTCATACTTATTGTCTAAAGATTCCTCTCATAAGTGGAAAAAATAATAATATAGATAAGCAATTACTGCAACCCCATCTTTTTCTTTTTCCCTGAGATAGGGTTTCTCTGTGTATCCCTGACTGTCCTAGGCTCGCTTTGTAGACCAGGCTGGCCTTGAACTCACAAAAATCTGCCTGCCCTTGCCTCCTGAGTGCTGGGATTACAGGTGTGCACCACCACGCCCAGTTCTGTTTTCTTTTGAGACAGGTCTCACTGTACACCTAGTTACCCTGGCCTGAAATTTATACTGATCTGTCTCCTGAGATCTAAGATCAAAGATGTTCATCATTTCAGCAAAACACCAAATTTGTAATGGAATACTTACACATATAAAAGAGTTGGGAAAACTCTGAAAACAATAAAATGGCACACTTTTAGAACACCAACATACTTCTTACCATTCAAATGTCAGGATTAAAAGTATGTATTAGTGAGAAAATGAGAAAGTTTTAAAAAAAAACATAGTATATATTAAAGGCAGGAGGATTAGGAGTTTGAGGCCAGCCTGTTACAAAGTAAAAACCTGTCTCAAAACTCTTGGCTTTTACTTTTCTCACAGTAAAATTCTAAGTCTGACAAGTCATTTTTCTCATGATTATTTCTTGCTGTATTATTAGTATTAAAGACATTAAGACATTTCTAACATGTTTACTTAACTGATGACTAAGCATGGTGGCACATACCTTTAAGCCCAGCATTCAGGAGGCAGAGCCAGGTGATCTTTTTAAGGCTTGTCTGGTCTACAAAGCAAGTTTCATCATAGCCAGTTCAGAAGCTATACATTTCAGGCATTAAATTACATGCCCTCTAAATTCAAAATTCAGATAACCAAATATCTTTAATGCAAAAGAAAAAAATTATGATTTGTGCTCAAAAGATATTCAGAATATGGGGTTGGCCTCTGTGAGCTAAGGGTCCTATAAGTTTTCTTTGAAGGAGAAAGAGGCATGACCTCAATGAACCAATGGCTATTGCAGTCCTAGCCCATAAGATCCTATATTTAAATGTGAGGCAAAAGATCAGTTCAAGGCCATCCTTTGAATTCATACTAAATTTGAGGCCATGCCGGGCGTGGTGGCACTCGCCTTTAATCCCAGCACTCAGGAGGCAGAGGCAGGGGGATGGATATCTGTGAGTTCCAGGTCAGCCTGGTCTACAGAGTGAGTTCAGGACAGTCAAGGATATACAGAGAGACCCTGTCTCGAAAAACCAAAAATAAACAATTAATTAATTTGAGACCGGCCTGGGCTACTTGAGAGCCTGCCTGACACCTGACCCTATCCGTCAAATAAATGAAATAAATGTAGGTAACAAAATCCTAGCTAGTCAAAAGGCACAAAGAGTTGGGCAGTGGTGGTTCACTGGGAGGCAGAGGTAGGAAAATCTCTGTGAGCTCAAAGCCAGCCTGGTCTACTGACCTAGTTCCAGGACAGCCAGAACTATACTCATAAAGTCTTACCAACATGACCACCCAAACATGAATTGTATAAGGATGACCTACCTTGAAACAACCAAACAAAAACAGAGGCTGGAGAGATGGCTCAGCAGTTAAGAGCACTGGCTGCTCTTCCAAAGGACCCAGTTCAAATCCCAGCACCCACATGGCAGGTCACAGCTGTGCCTGCATGGTGGCACACACCTTTAATCCCAGCACTTGGGAGGCAGAGGCAGGTGGATCTCTGTGAGTTCAAGGACAGCCTGGTCTACAAAGTGAGTCCAGGACAGCCAGGGCTACACAGAGAAACCCTGTCTTGGAACCCCCCCCAAAACCAAAAAACAAAACCACCCCCCCAAACCAAACACACACACACACACACACACACACACACACAAAAAACCACAAGATCAAATCAACTTAGTAAAATACTCTCTCAAATAGATAGGTGGTCTTCAAAAACCTCAAGAGATCTGCAGAATATGGCATTCAAAGATGTTTTCTTAAGATTTTTTTGATATCGAGACATGTCAGCTCCTGACAGCACCCCCTATTCTACTCCAAATAGGAAATGAGCATCGAAGAATCTCCAATTGGAGATGGTTGAATTAGTGGCAAGCCTATCTCTTGGAAAGAAAAATCCCTTGCTTCAACTGTAGACAGAATGCTGTCCAAACAGGACAAAACTTGGAAGCAGGTAAGTCGATAGCCTAGCTCTGCCAAGACAGGATAGGCAAGTCCTTCATAATTCCTGCTTTACATCAATGTCTGTCAGAGAAACGGGGCCAAACGGCTGAAGATTGATGCTGTAATGTATGGAGAGAAAATGGGACTCTCCAGGCAGCCACTGGTATGTCACTTCTTAGTTTTGGAAGCTGAGGGCCCTATACTTCTTCTATAATCATATATATTTATCCCTCTCAGGTCTCTGAGGTGGTTGAAGACTAGATAGCTAGAGTCTCATAGTTAAATTTTGAGTTGTTTAGGAATTAAGAGGGTGTTCTGGATCTAAGATGTTTTTAAAATTTTGACGCAAGTTACGATGAAAGCTCAGGTGGATATAGAACTTTAAACTCATGGAGATGGTTAGATAGTAATATGCTAAAGTCAGGTGCCAAATACATATAGACTTGAGAATGTATGCTAAGCCATATAACTCTCATAATTGTGGCCTAATTACTTCTGTTGTTTTGCATTGTATTTATTGTTATAAGAGAAAGAGCCATTTGTTGGACTGAAAGGGGGAGCTGTTGGGGGGAAAAAGATATACCTTAAACTTAAAAAAATGGAAGGGGATAGGTGGGTTGAGGGGGAAGAGGGTGGGAGGGTGGAACTGGAAGGGGTAGTAGGGAGGGGATTGTGATTGAGATGTAATTTGAAGAAATAAAAAATAAATAAAATACTCTCTCAAAATTTAAAATACATTTTCCCCCCAAAGGGCCAGGGCTACAGCTCAGTTATATAATATTATCTAGCATGCTCAACACCTTAGGGTTCAATCCTTAGTACTAGGGTGGGGAGAACAGTTAACAGTTAATTAAAAGGAGAAAATCAGAAAGAAAAGGAAATGTAAAATTCCTTCCCAAATACAAATAGTTAAATTACTCAACAATGGGCCAATGAGAAGGTACTTATAGCCAACCTTGATAAGCATAAATTCAAACCCTGGGGCCAACATGGTGAAGGAAAGAACCAATTTCTCTAAGTTATCATCTGACCTCCACCCACTCACTATGGCACACATATTTTCCCTTCCACTAAATCAATAAATGTTAATAAAATAAAAAAGAAAAATAGAAATTAAGAAATAAAACATTTGCTGTGGAGCCCAGTCCTGGAGCTAAGGCTCAAGGAACATTGAGGAAGAGGGGGCAGAATGACTTTAAGAGCCAGGTCAGGGAATTTTGCTATGAGATTGTGTTTCCTAGTAATGTCATGAAGTCTCACCATGTGACTGCCTAAACATGAACTGAATAAGGATGACACTGGGCATGCCAAGGTGGATAGGGAAACGCCCACTAGGACTCAACCCTACCGAAAGAACTGAGGCACCTGAAGTAAGTTGGGAGAAAGATGGTCTTCCCTATGGAGACATACATACAAGTAACATTACATGGACTCTACAGCTTATATCCAGAAGCATATACATATATACATATGAGTACAATCAGAAAAAAAAAAAGAGGCTGTGTTTTTTACTTTATTTATTTTGTGGCAGGGTTTCTTTGTGTAACAGCCCTGGCTGTCCTGGACTTGCTTTGTAGCCCAGGCTGGCCTCGAACTCGAACACACAGAGATCCGCCTGCCTCTGCCTCCCAAGTGCTGGGATTAAAGGCGTGCGCCACCACGCCCAGCCTGAGGCTGTGAATTTGAAGTAGAGTGGGGAGAAACATATGGGAAAGCTTAGAGGGAAGAAAGAAAGGGAAGGGAGAAATGTAATTGATGGGGTAGAGTTAAACATTCTAAATGTTAACTGGTCCTGTTTGCTGTCTGTTACTTATATTGACTCTGATTAGTTAAATAAAATGCTCAGGCCTGAGAATGGGCAAAAACAGAGAAAGGTGGGATTTCCTGAGATTAGAACAGGAAGCCTGCGCTTTAGACAGAGCATTAAAGCTTTCCAGCCAGCAGCAGGAAGAAGAAAGCATTTCAGCCAGGAGCAGCAGGAAGGAGGCAAACACCATGGGTTAGAAAAAAGAACCCGATTCCACATGGCCAGGAACATCGGCATATCGTGGAGAATGGCAGTCCAAGGGGACGTATGTATATATGGGGTCATATTTGGGTAATAGACTTAAGAGCTAGCTTAGATGGGCCAGGATTGCACAACTCAGGCCTAGGCTTGTTAAGATCCACATGGTGTCTGTGTGTGCTCATTTATAATGGTGGCTTAAAGATTAACTGCTGCCAAATCAATTAATTATAATATAAATACCCAACGTAATTTAACTAATTAATTTTTTTACATGTAATTATATTTTAATCTCACAAAAGACTAAGAGTATGGAATAAAAACATGTTCTAAGTTAAGAAGATAAAGTACTCAACAAGATATATAACCAGGCTCACAACTGTAATCTCAACATGCAGGAGACTGAGACAGGAGGATTGCTTTGCATAATGAAAAGTAAAGACAAGTATTTCCCAGCCAGTTTGTGAAAAGAAAAAGGGGTGGGGGGGGGGGGGGTTGGTGAGATGGCTCAATGGGTGAAGATGCTTGCTGCCGAGACTGACAACTTTAGTTCAATCCCTGCAATCTGCATGGTAGGAGGTAACTGTTGTCCTCTGCCCACTGTGTGTACACAACAGATAACAAATAGATAAAATATAAAAGGAAAATAAAAGATATACTATTATAAATGCAAATCTGAATTTAATCTACCCTCCCCTTATCTGAGACAGAGTCTATTTCTAGATATCTAGTTCTAGATGTCCTGGAACGCATTATGTAGATCAGGCTGGCCTTGAACTCACAGAGATCCACCTGCCTCTGCCTCCTAAGTGCTGGGATTAATGGCATTTGCTATCATGCCCAGCTCAATCTACCTTTCTTATAAAAATTACAAAGCTTATTAAAATTTATAAGGAGCTAGGCATGCTTCTCAGTTGTACAAGGCATGGCAAACACTTGGAATCCTAGGACTTGGGAGGTCCAAGCAGGTGGACTGTCAACTCATTCAAGGTTATATATTGCCAACTGAGATCTAATTCAACCTTTTCTCAAAGAAAAACAGAAAAATAGCTGGGCATGGTAGCAGAGACAGGTGGACCTCTGTGAGTTCAAGGCCAGCTTGGTGAGTCCAGGACAGCCAGAGCTACGCAGAGAAACCCTGTCTCAAAAACAAACAAACAGAAAAATAATTTGTAGGACCAAATTATTTGGAAGAGAGTCTAGAGCATCTAATTCATTCTAAAAAGAAATTTATGACAAATATAGCAAGCTATAACAGTGCTATGTCACAGTAATGTTAAAATACAATATATAGACATACTGTGCATTATATGCCCAATTTGTAATTACATGCACCAAACTGATAGGACAAATAAATAAACCTGCTGGCTATGCATTACTGCATTAAAAAAAAAAAAACCAAAACCTCAGCTTTTAAAAATAGTAAATTAAGGGCCGGGCGTGGTGGCCCACACCTTTAATCCCAGCACTCAGGAGGCAGAGGTAGGCAGATCTCTGTGAGTTCAAGACCAGCCTGGTCTACAAAGTGAGTCCAGGACAGTCAGGGATACACAGAGAAACCCTGTCTCGAAAAACCTAAAAAAAAAAAAGGCAAGTTATTTTATTTGTATCTTATCTTTATACTTAACATTAGCAACATTCAAAAACTCCTTTATCAAGTATACCATCCATCTTTTGCTACTGAAATGCAGACAAAGGATTCCATTATCACTGGACCAACTACTGAAGGAGTTTCTTCTAGCACTCAAGGCCAAAACTAAAAAGCATTTCTCATGGTTTTTGAATTGTGTTAACTATCACAATTACTCAAGAAGCCAGTTGAAATATGGGTTGAAAGTGGTAGGCTTTCTTTTATGAAACACCGTACTGGTTATAAATATTCTACAGCTCTTGATATATTTAATTAGTGTTATTTTACTATTAATTCAATTCCAACAGCCTTCATTTTAAGTATGAAATAATATTTAAAAATAAACCTAGCGGGACTGGGGAAATGGCTCAGTGGTTAAGAGCACTGGCTGCTCTTCTTGAGGACCCACCCGGCAGTTCACAGCTGTCTGTAACGCCTGTTCCAGGGAATTCAATACCCTCACACAGACGTACGTATACATACAGTCAAAACTCCAATGTACATAAAATAAAAAGTTTAGAAATCCAGTTTCACTGACAAAACGTTGAGTTCGTGTGTATATGAATTACATCTCAATTAAAAAAAAAAGTTAACTGGGGAAGGGAACACACTCGCCAAAAGTCTTATACTATTAACCTGTATTCAAATTGTACCTTTGCTTCAAGTTTGAGCTAAGGCAATGGGCCTGTCAGTTTCACAAATATTAGGATTCCATTACACAGAACTTCAAATTTAAAAAAAATTAAAAAAAAAAACCACACACACACATCCAAAAAACCTCTTTCCTACAGTTTCTCCTCTTTGTTGCTTCCTAACCAACACCTCTAAAGACGACAACAAGCAAGAGAGGAACTAGGTCACTGATATTTTTCAACCCAGGGCTTGATGAGTAAAGTAACAGGATTCAAATATAAAGTAGAAGCCTCTAGATCAAGTACGGGCTTGGTTTCCTAGAACTAGGCAATTCTTCAGGAACGCCAATACTAAGAACAGCTATGTTTAGGTTAGAAAAAGGAAAATAAATGTTCCTTTCAGATTCTTAACATTCTAAGAAAAAAAATAAATGGTTCGTCCTTTGGGGCCCTTTCTTTCTCTCTCTCTCTCTGCTTTTAGGATGACAGATAAGTGGAATAGATTTACTCTCGGCTGTCCTGGGAGATAGCTTCTCCTATAATAGATTCACCAATCTCGCTTCTCAGAAACAAACCTATCGCTGAATCCTAAGTGAGTCTTTTCACGAATGGGTCTATTCTTCCCACAAACTCTCCGATCCCTGATCGAGGTCGCAGCCTGGAGGATAAATAACCTTTGCCTAGCTCGGGTTTGAGCTCCACTTCCCAGCGCCGAGCCGGCACCGGGAAACACAAACCGTCGCAGCCGCTGGCCAGGGAGAAGGCGAGTCCGAGGGCCGAGCCGCCAGCGTCTGCTTTCAAAGCCTTTCGAACCCGGACTAGGAAGTGAGACTACGCCGGCTCAGTTCCGGGAGCCGCGGCGTCCGCAGCGCCGTCCGGAACCCGCCGGGGCCGCGCGCAACAAGTGACTGGCGCGCGCCTGGGGTCCCCGAGGCCTCCCCGCGCCCCGGGGCCCGCCGACTTACGATCTCCGAGCGACCGTCGCGGCAGGCGTTCTGGAAGCGTGTCTGGCGCTCCTCGTGGGGCCGGTCCCTGAAACCCGTGTACTTAATCTGCAAGGCAGAGACGGCCCGAAATCAGGAGTCAAATCCGCGGCGGCGCCCGCCCAGCTCCCCCGCGGCTCCGATAAGGGCAAGCAGAGTCTGTGGGCGGGCTGCCGCCCGGGCGAGATTACCCCTCCGCTGGCGCGCAGCCTCGGGCTTCCCGGGAACCCGGCCGCCGAAACTTTTCTCCGCCCGGGGCCCACACCGGGCGCGCCGAGGCCTCCGCGCCTCCCATTCGCCTCACCTCGCACTCGCGGCTCAGCTTCCTGAAGAACTCCTCGTTCTCGAACTTGCTCCTCTGGTCCGGTACGACGCGCGGCATCTTCCCGCCCTTCAGGCCGCGCCGGCCGGCCGCGCTCCTGGCTAGAGCGGGGCTCTCGTGTGCTGGCCGGCTGACCGCCCACCCGCGGCGTCCGGACTCCCGCTTCTCTTTGTTTCAGGAGCCCGCCCGCGTGGGCTCCCGCTCCGGCGAGTCTGAGGTGCGGCCGTCCGCTCGAGTCCAACCCACGCTACCGCCGCCCGCCTCAGCCGTTGCCTGCCGCCCGCGCAGACACAGCTCCGGCCTCCCCCGGCCGCCACCGCCACTTCCTCTCGCCGCCCTTCTCGCTCTCCCGCCCCCAACCCCCCGCCGGCCCCACCCCTCCTCCTCGCGCGCCCGCCCGCCTCAAACTCTCGCAAACAAGACGCACCATTCACAACTCCACGACCCGCGCCGCGCATGCGCCACCCACCAGCGTGCGGGTCGGCTGGGTTGCAGTGAACCCCGGCTCCTTCCGCAGCACGATCTGCTTCCCCTTGCCTGTTCGCGGGCTTCTCTGCGAACTACTGCCTGGAAGGGATCCGCCCCTCCCTTAGCAACTAGAAGCGGCCCCGCAGACGTTTTTTTTCTGCCCAGTCTGGGCTGTCCGGAACTTCTTTGGCTCCCCAGCCAGCCACGCAGAGTAACCCCGTGTGGGCCACTTGAATTCGAGGAAATCTAAGTCCTTGAGGACTTTGCATACTCCACACTGACCAGGAGGAGGGATGAAGTAGACTTCTGGCCAAATCACGGTGGAAGGGTGGTGACAGTAGCAGCCAGGTGGGCCTTAAGATCCAGTGTAGCTCTCTGTCTGCAGACAAGGTTTAGACAAGTACCAGACCAGTAAGCCTCAGATTGCTAATTTCCAAAATGCACACTCATAAGTTCATAGCGTTAGTATGAGAATGTTTAGGTAGATCTAGCACATTATTTAAAGAAAAACTAAATTATATATAACCCGTTGCCAGTCCATATTTTTACCCAAATGTGCAATCAAATACGAAAAAACAAGATCTGCAAGTTCTAGAGAACTTGCCAGAGCAGAAGAAAATCTGACTCCAGGTTTGCAACCGAGTTTGATCTGTTGATCCTCCATAAATCCCGATTCTTTTTCTTTCTTTTTTTTTTTGTTTTGTTTTTTTGGTTTTTCGAGACAGGGTTTCTCTGTGTAACCCTGGATGTCCTGGACTCACTTTGTAGACCAGGCTGGCCTCGAACTCACAGAGATCTGCCTGCCTCTGCCTCCCGAGTGCCGGGATTAAAGGCGTGCGCCACCACGCCCGGCTTAAATCCCGATTCTTAAAATTTCAGTTTGTTAAAAGTTCAGTTCAAGGATGGCAAATATTTGCCAACTCTGAGAGCAGCCGGTCAGATATTAAGCATTTGCGAGGGTATACCTAACACCTAACGTCACTGGAATCAGTTCTGAGTTCAGTTGCCAATGCCTGCGCAAACACAGACTTTGGCAGAGTTTCACTGCCAGTCCAGCCCAATCTCATTTTATAGATAGCGACCTAAACTTGGGTAAGCTACTGTCCTAGTTTGCCAGAGACTGTCCTTGTTTTAGCAGTGACCCTCACCCCCCCCCCCCCC
>CAJQZJ010000896.1:1088298-1111910 GCA_907164525.1 Lophiomys imhausi | reverse complement strand
GCATCATAAATTTCCTGATACATACCACATTGCTAAATGTCTCTGTGGCACTGCTTCTTCTTCTCTGTCCCCTCCTCCTCCTCCTCCTCTTCTTCAGATAAGATCTCACTATGGCTGGGAGACTTTGTGGCGCAAGCCTTTAATACCAGCACTTGGGAAGTAGAGGGAGAGAGGAAGGCAGGAAGGAGAGGAAGAGGCAGCAGAATCTCTGTGAGTTGGAGGCCATCCTGGTCTACATTATGAGTTCAAGGCCAGCCAGTGCTAAACAGTGAGTCCTTGACTCAGCAACAAACAATCTTACAAAAATGTAGCTCAGGCTATCCTCAATCTCATGATCCTTATGCCTTATTATCCCAAGTACTGGGTGAGAGGTGTATGCCACCATGTCCTTTACCTCCTGTCTCTTTCTGAGTCTCAAAATCTACTCCCTCCTCTGTTTTCAGTGTCCTCAGACACAGGAAATGCCAACCGAGAATAAGCCAAGACCTGCAAATAGAGATCAATGGATCAATAAAGGAGGTTGAATAATTTAACACTCACTTCTGGCTCATTATTGACTCTGAAATCCAAATGCACTCTTTTCTACCTCCTCTTCTTTTATATGTCGGATGATGACACCTTGACTCTTTGTCCTGTTCTTGCATTCTTTCCCAAGTTTCCCAACCACACCAATCAAGCAGGCATGGTTCCCATCATACTGTAATATTGTCCTATAAATAGAAAGAAGTTACCAAGCTGCAGCCCCTCAGCAGCCTGGCACCCTCTTAGGAGTACAAAGGATAGTTACTAAAACATATGCCAACATCTTCCTCAAGAGAACTTTTGTGACTGTAGCCAAGGAATTGAGCTCTGGTCTCTTCTGTCCTGGCTCATGTTGTCTTGTCTAGCTGGCCTCTCTTCCCTTTATTGGCCAGACACAGTAATCCTCTTCCAGGGTAGCTTCTCTAATTCCACCTTAATGCTAGTTTCATTTCTGTCCCCTTCTGTCCCAGGGGAGCTCTTAGATTCCCTTGTAGCATCTGCAAGTGTTGATTCTCTCCTGCAAGCAACTTCCTAGACACCTCACAGTGTGACAATGACAAGGGCGTATTCTCAAGAAAGCTTCATCTAGTGCAGTGGCTCTTAACCACTGTGGCAAACCTCTATCTCTAAAAACATTTATGTTATGATTCATAACAGTAGCAAAATTAGTTATAAAGTAGCAACACAATTAATTTTATGGTTGGAGCTGTCACCAAGACATGAGGAATTGTATTAAAGGGTCGCACTGTTAGGAAGGTTGAGAACCACCCGTCTAGTGCCATTTTTCATACTTCACCCAACTAGGATCTACATTATTCTTTCCAAGAAGATGGTGAGGAGAAGCTACCTCATAAATATGCCAGATCTTATCATGGGGTTGAGGATGTGGTCAGTAATAGAATATTTTCCAAACATGAAAGCCCTGGGTTTGATTCCTGGTGCTGGAAAAAAATTCTTTTTTGTTTGTTTGTTTGTTTGTTTTAAGACAGGATTTCTTGGTGTAGCCTCGGCTGTCCTAGAACTCACTCTGTAGACTAGGCTCGCTTTGAACTTGGAGATCATTCTGCCTCTGCCTCCCAAATGCTGCGAATAAAGGCATTTGCCAGTACATCCAGCTCTTCTCTCCTCTTAGGAAACACAAACTACACAAGCAGACCAAGACAGAGTCAACTAACCTATGTCCATGGAGGCTCACAGTCTGATCCACCGTTCAAAGGGCTTGCACAAACTGGACTTAGGTCCCCTACACATATGTAAGTGATGGGCAGGTTGGTCATCATGTGGGCTTCTAGCAAGTGGAGCAGAGGCTGTCTTTTGCAAGGACTATGAGGCCTACTTTTTGATCACTTCCTCTCAATGGGGCTGTGGTGCCTGGCTTCAGCAGAAGAGGAAGCACTCAGACCTGATGCAAATTGACTTGTTGGAGTGGGATGGTATAGGGGGGGGGGGGGGGGCCCCCTTTTTGGGGGGGGAAGGGGGGGGGGGGGGGGGGGAGGGGGGGGGGGGGGCAGGACCCAGAGGAGGGGGCTATGATTGGGATGTAAAACGAAAACAAAAAAGTCTCTACCTCCCAAGAGCTGGGATTAAAGATGTGTGCACCTTGTCTATCTTATTTGGTGCTGAGGACTGAACCAGGGCTTTCTGTAATGCTAGGCAGATACTCTACCAACAAAACTACGTCCCGGCCCTGCTTTTGTTTGTTTGTTTGTTTTGTTTTTGCCCTGCTTCCAACCCAGTCTGGTAATTTGTTACTCTTACAGAGTAACAGAGTTAGAATCAGAGAGTTTTAGTGAGTTGCTTAAGATCCCAGAACTTACTAGTCAGTTTCCTCATTTATAAACTGAGGACAAAGTCATCTACTTCTGTCTACCAGTACTATTTTGGTTGCAAGTGATAGAAAGCCAATTAAAACCTACTTAAAAAGCGAGTCCAGGACAGCCAGAGATATTCAGAGAAACCCTGTCTCGAAAAACCAAAAAAAAAAAAAAAAACCTACTTAAAAAACAAAAACAAAAACCTTAAAGTGGTGCTGACACAACTCAGTGTAGAGCACTTTCCTAGTATGCATGAGGTGATCTGTTCAATCCCCAGCACTGAAAGAAGAAATCAATCACATAGCAGTGCTATATGTTATATATTAACTCAGTTAACTGGAAATTCTTTAGGCATAACTAGATCCAGGTGTTCAAATACCATTACCAAAAATGTGTCTCTTTCCCCCAGTTGTTTGGTTCTTTCTAATTTCACTAGTTACTCACGTGATAGCCATTCTGCTTGTGACTTGAGGACTGCCCTTTCCAGATATTCCCACAGAAATCTGGGGATTGATCTCAATAGGCCAAATTTGGGTTATTTGCTCATCTCAAAATTGGATTCAATGAGTGGGGTGTGGTGGTGCACGCCTTTAATCCCAGCACTCAGGAGGCAGAGGCAGGCGGATCTCTGTGAGTTCAAGGCCAGCCTGGTCTAGAAAGCTAGTCTAGGACAGCCAGGGCTACACAGAGAAACCCTGTCTCGAAAAACAACAACAACAAAAAATGGATTCAATGAATTTCTGTGGACAGGGTGATGCCATTGGAAGAGGAGTGCTGGCTATATTGGGTAGGCAACACCTCAGAAAGCACATTGGTTGATGTTTAGCCTAGTCATAAAGCTTTTCAACAATGGTAACTGTGACTCTCTCTCTCTCTCTCTCTCACACACACACAGTATATATGTGTATGTGTAAATATATAATTTTTTATATATAATTATGAGTATTTGGCTTGCATGTATGTCTGTGCACTTCATGTGTGCAGTGCCTGTAGTGGCCAGAAGAGGGCATCAGATCCTCAGGGACTGGAGGGTTGAGACCTGAGCCTTGTCCTCTGCAAGAGCAACAAGTTGCTGAGCCCCAGGAAATTTTTAAAAGTTCCTTCCAACTCTGAAAATAACAAAAGTTCTGTTGGCAAAATGCCATTGTGCACTGTGTAAAGTTTGCCCTTGTATTATTCAAATGCTGATTTCTGTATCCCACAATGTGGTTTCAATCCCGTGGCATTGTAATGCTCATTCTAAGAATCTCCTGTCTCAAGTTCTTGGAAACGTTGCTCCTCATTCAGTCCCTGCTTTGTCAATAAAAGCTCATTAGTCATTACTGGGCAAGAGAGAGAATAGGATGGGACATCCGATTCTTTTGATTCTTTCGAGGGGGAGAAGAAAGAGGGAAGATTCTTCTGCCATGAGAAGAGGCATCATGAGAAAAGAGCTGAAGCAGGAAAGGACAAAAATGCAAGTAGTATGGGGATTTTGGTTGGGAGGTAGCCAGATTATTTTAGAGGATTAGATTAGAATTGTAATGCCCAGTATTGTGCCACAAAGCTAATTAAATAAATCCCAGGCTCTCTGTGTCATTATTTGGGAACTAGCTAAATTAAAGAATAATTACTGCTGTATTAATTTCCTGCATACATTTATATTAATATTCATTTACAAAGGTCTAGCCAAAATCTTATAAAGTGAGGTTAGGAGGGACAAGCAGAACAAACCTGGGAAGTTCATGTTTTCCTGTAACAGAGGGAAGTGACAGTGGCCTCCCTCTTTTTGTAGGTAAGCTAGAAACAACAGAAGTGTTAAAACCGGGGGATGGCTCTGGAAGGCACTGCTTGAGGCCCTGGGGTCTGCTACTTTCGTTGCACCTTTCAAATGCTCCTCCTGCTTCTTTCAGCATTAAATGACCTAGCTGCCCAGAGGCCTGGCTCAGTTTGAACAGTTCAATAGCTGAGATTAATCAGTATGGGTGCTCCGGGTTAGGTGGTTGCCAGGGATTACCTAACCAGAGCTCTCTCTGCTGGCTGTACATAGTGTGAGTGTGCGTTTTCAATGGAATCCAACTAAGGCAGGATGTGAATGTCAGCATACATTCGAGGCCCCCCCCACCGAATGTAAACACTGAGAACAGCGCCGCTTGGAGGCCTGGAAGCGCATACTGCAGCAGCTCCTTTTGGTATAATTGCATTAACACTCTTCCATATGTGCTTGGGATGCACTGGTCAAATAAAATCCAAGCCCGTCAGGATTTTTCCTGACTGAGAGGATCAGACTAGGCAACTGAATGTTCAGGATCAAAGTGGGACTGGAGATATGGGTCATCAGTCAAGATTACATACTGCTCTATTGGAGGACCGAAGATTGGTCCCCGGCACCCAAATCAGGTAGCTTATGCTTACCTGTAACTACAGCTCCAGGAGATCCCAATGCCTTCTTCTGTCCTACTTAGATTCCCATGTGTGTGCTTGCACACACGCACACACACACACACACACACACACACACACACACACACACACACAGAATAAAATATTTGAAAAGTCATACAGTAGAGGCAGCAACTGTGTTAAAAACCAAGTACTTCCTCCTTTTTAAGAACTGGGGCTTGCCATGACTTGGGAGTGTCAAATCCCTGGTTTTGAAAGCTCCAGCAGCAGAGTTTTGGAGTCCTGAGCTTGATGTCTTTGGAAGGCTCTGGAGGCTGCACTAGCCTTTCCCCCAGGCCCGCAAAGCTGTTCCTTAGGCAGGAGCCATGAATCGACCACAAGCCCCTCTGCCATGTTGATAGATTTTCCTGCCATAGTACTAATTTCCTGAAAGCCCTTCTCTCCCACCTTCAGCCTCCCCAGCAAAAGGAGCAAGATCTGTAGTACTCAGTAGCTACTTGGTGAGGTCACGGTCAAGTTTATCTACCAGGTCTTATGACTAAAAGGGCTGGAAGTGAAAACACTTTGTAATAACAGCTGGAGAAAACTTAAAGCCAGAGTCTTGTTCCACCACAAGGACTGTTCCCAGTGCACAGACAAGAGAAGCAGGCCACAGGAAGCAAGAGGCCTACCTGAAGATGGATCAAGGTCAGGTCCAGACAAGAACACAATGTCCCCAGATTCTGTTTAAGAGTCATGGGGAATCTTGCTGTGCAGAGTCATCTAGCCTTATCCTTAAAGTTCTTTCAGGGCTCAAACAGATGCCTGACAAATAGCTCCCCAAAGAAATCCCAAGTTCAAGCTCCCTTGACCACAAAGCTGGTGGAGGAAACTAGAGTCCAGTTTTAGTTAACTTTCCCTGGGGTAGGGTAGGCAGCACCTGGCTCTGGCTGGACTCCTTCTTGGGGTTTTTCCTGGGCCTACTGGGTATCAGATGAAGTCTCCAATCCAGGGGAGGAGCATAAGAGTTTCTAGGCTAGGCTGTCTGAGAGACATCTGGGCATAGTGTCTCAGGAGCCATCTGTAGAGGGAATCTCTTGTGTACTGTATGGAAGCATAACCTGTCAATAAAAAGCTGATAGCCAATTAGCTAAGGTGGGAAATAGGAGGTGGGAGTTCCGATAGGGAGAAAGGATCTCTGGGATAGAATCAGGCTTGGGATGAGATTCGCCCAGAATTCTGAGTAAGATGGTCGCATGAGACCTAGGAGAGGTAATTAGCCATGTGGCAGGCATAGAATAGAGTAAATGAAATAGTAAGTTATGAGCTACTTGGGGAACAGGCCCAAGCTTAAGGCCTAAGCATTTTTCATGAATAATTAAGTCTCAGAGTTTTTATTTTGGGAACTGGGGTGTGAGTGGAAAAGCCTGAGGTTACAACCATCCTGTACAGAGGGTGGAGGTTGGTCAAAGCTGACCCACCCTGCCCTTACCCATAACATTTTAGGAAAATAGTATATTTGAGAGCCTTCTTCAGCTCCTATTTCCCTCAAATGTTCCCAAGTTCTAGTCATCCCCTTTGTGAACATACTAGCTGTAAGAGATGGGTATCCACTCAGGACCCCCAAGACCAAGTATTCAGCACAGAGGAGATTTATTTGCTCCAGAGGGACAGAGGACAAGGACTAAGAGACAAAGACAGGAAATGGAAGATGAGGGAGAAGGGAAAGGGAGGACAAAGAACTGTCTCCGGATAGAGAGGAGACAGATGTGGTACAAAGGCACGTTTATAAAGTAAAGCAGGGAAACCTCATGTTAGGATGAGGTATTTAATTTTTTTTTTTTTTTTTTTTTTGGTTTTTCGAGACACGGTTTCTCTGTGTAGCCCTGGCTGTCCTGGACTCACTTTGTAGACCAGGCTGGCCTCGAACTCACAAAGATCCGCCTGCCTCTGCCTCCCAAGTGCTGGGATTACAGGCGTGCGCCACCACCGCCCGGCCGAGGTATTTAATTTTAATTGGATATGTTAATTAGGTGAGCCAAAGTGGGCTTTTGATTTTGCTGGACTTCAATGCTTTGGTAGCTGGACCTTGGTGGTCAGCCTCAGGAGGAGGAAGTGGCCAAATAAGGGAATAGTCCTTGGGGGCCAGCTTTAGGAATGTGACCTAATGGCTTTTAGCAAGGCAGAGGCAATGGAGAAGGACAAGGCCTGCCAAAGCCATGTTTGCCAGGTTGGGCTGGCCAGAGTCCCCTCACTAGTTTCAGTCTATGAAGAATGAACTCTTTGTCCAATTCTGTACCAACCTCCTGTGGTCACCTTCCCTAGTCCAGTTCTTCTACAGGCGATGCATCTGGCAAGATCTTTCTGGAAAGTAAACATGCCTAGGACATGTTCCTGTTGTGGTCCCCAGGGCCTCAGAGCAGGGTCTGTACTTCTTCCTTCGGGCTCATGGACCTGGTGCACCAGCTGAGCCACACTGCTGGAAACAAGCCAGCCGGACTCAGGGCCGCTGCTCCTGCTGTCCTCTCTGATTGACACAGCTTCCCTCCTCTTTCATGTCCGGTCCCTCCACTTTTCCTTACTAGTCCTTTCAAATGCTCCTTCTGAAAGCCCTTCTGGACTCTCTAGCCTCACCCAAGTTAGACGGTTTCCTCTGTGGTCCCATAGCCTCCCAGCCGACCCATTCTAGCATCTTCCACACCCAGACTCTGTCAGTGGCCACCCAGGAGAAGAATCTGGTCTGCTGCCTTCTAATGATCCTAGGTTCTGTTCTTGCCTCAGCACTGCCTTCTCTGTCAGTCTGCCTATGTGGCTGTGTGTTTACCAACTTCTGTTTCTTTTACTCACTGACTTTCTTGACCAATCATTCCATCATCCTTTTATCTGTCTCCGTGTCTTTCCTCATTTCCCACCCATTAATTCACTCTTGCTCTATTAAGTACCCTAGGTGTCACTGTATGCCTTCACTGATCAATCTCCATTCCCAGTCGCTCTCAGGCATTGATTCCTCTCTACACAGTTAAGGGTACTGGTACATAGAAAGAGGTGTCCCAACTCCTTAAGTGATCCTCTCTTTTCCAAAGAGTCTGGACCCATCAGGCCCGAGAGAGATTGCTGAGACAAGGCAGGTGCTCAGCCCTTCCCCCACCGAGGCCAATCTGAGAGGAATGTGAGCATAGAAAAGGCCATTGCATCCAGGCCTTGGCCCCTCTACCCCAGGCCCTCCTACCACTGATAGGGAAAGAGAAGTATTGCACAGCAATCTCTCTAGCCAACCCAACTGTGGCCCCTCCTACATCCTTTCTCCTTGCTTCTTTGAGAACTTTCAGCTCCTACCATTGTATACCCTAGGCACCAGGGCCATCACTCTAGGGCCCCAGTGAGTCCAATGGCAGCTGTAAAAGTCGTGATAGAGGGATCCTGAAACATTTGGTGCTTTACATGGCACCCCCCCCCTCCTTCTTCCAGCTCCTCTTCACCTGATGCTTCCCAGGTTCTCAGGGCTTTTTATCAGGTTAAGGTCTAAGCCCTGCAGCCTCTGCTCATGACCCTGCCTGTGATCCTTGGAGGCTAAGTCTGATCCCTTTGGGCTTGCCCAAAGTTTATATATAGGTCAATGATTCGTGTTTAGGGCAGAGAGCTAGGGGAGGAAATCCATACATTCACTTTGAAGTGTTGAGGACCTTGAGCTCCATACTGCCTATTTCACTGCTGCAGGGGCAAGAACCCACTGTTAGTTTCCGAAGCCTGGTCCTGCCTCTCTCACCATCAGGGACCTGGTTTGGGCACTGCTAACCCAGAACCAGTGAAATGATGAGGATCCTGAGAAAGCTAGAACCCAGAGTCACCAAGTGCCTCAGTGGCAGTCCTAAAACTGGGGTTCTATTGTCTCAGCGTTCTGGCTGCTGCAAGATGAATTGATGACTGGCCCCGAGGCACCCTGGGTGGGAGGCTCAGGAATCCTCCCAGCGGCGGCGTCCAAACCTCTTGCCCTGCCTCCAGCCACTGCCAGTTCCAGGCCCAGGCGCCCTGGAGTCCGCCTGGGCTCTGGATAGGAGCCAGCGACAGGATCCATCATTGCGGTTGGCATGAGGCCAGATGGTTTGTCCCCCGGAGCTCCCAGGCAGCTGGCGGAGACTAGCTCCGGGTAGCAGGAGCATGGGGCGCGAGGAGGAGTCAGCTGCTGTGTTGCGGGGCCAGGAACGGTGGCAGAGCCGTGTCCCCCGCACTAATTGGCCCTTTCCCAGCCTGCTTGGCTTTTAATTGCTGCTTCAGGTGTAGAGGTGTCGGAGAAGAAGGGGGCACTGCTTCCGCAGGCGGAAGCCAGAAGCCAGGCTCCAGCTCCAAGGTGGCTTTCGGGAACAAGTGGGCGCTGCGCAGGCGTTGGCTTTGTACCTCTGACCAGTTCACCATCCCTGTGGGGGTGGCAGGCAAAGGTAAAGAGACGGGAAGAGGTAGATGTGCGGTCTGGGAAGGAGCTGGTGGGAGACAGCATCTTCTTGGGTGTATGGGGAGGGAGGGTATGGAGCCAGCAATCTACCTGGCTCCCTTCCAGGTTGCTCATTGGAATTCTATGCTGGACCCCCCAGGGGAGGTCGAAGGTCTTAGGGTTTCCCAGAGTCCTTTATTTTTCTGTCAGCCACCGCCATACTGGAGTCTGTCTGACTGAGCTCTTATTTCTGGTCAACTGTATTTCCTCTAATTTGGAGGATAAACACCCTTCCTTAGGCCTGGGTGAACAAACCTAAAGAGGGATGTTGAATGAAAATCAAGTTGGGTGGGGCGACTCACGTGAATAATTCCAGCATCTTGGAGGCAGGAAGATTAAGAGTTCAAGGCCAGACTCAGCTACTTAGTGAGTTCTAGGTCAACTGGACTACAATATGAGACCCTATCTGAAGAACAGGAAAAATAATAGGGGCTAGAGAGATGGCTCAAATGGTTAAGAATGCATTTTGCTCTTGCAGAGGACCCAGGTTCAAACCCTAGCACCCACATGATGGCTCTAACCATCTATAATTCCAGTTTCAGAGATCCAATGCCCTCCTCTGACCTCTGAAGTCACACATGGTGCACATGCATGCAGGCAAAACACACATGCAAAAATTAAATAAGTAAATCTTTACAAATTTTTAAATTTATTTTTATTTCATATACATTGGTGTTCTGCCTGCATGTAAATCTATGTGAGGGTATCAGTTCTGCTGGAACTGGAGATGCATCCAGGTATGAGCTGCTATGTGGGTGTTGGCAACCGAACCTAGGTCCCCCAGAAGAGCAGTCAGTGCTCCCAACTGCTGAGCCATCTCTCCAGCACTAAAAAAACTTTTTTATATTTTGGTTTTTTTTGAGGGTTTCTCTGTGTAACCCTGGCTGTCCTGGACTCACTTTATAGATCAAGTTAGCCTTGAACTCACAGAGATCCACCTGCCTCTGCCTCTCCAGTGCTGGGATTAAAGGCGTGCACTGGGCTGGAGAGATGGCCTCAGAAGTTAAGAACACTGGCTGCTCTTCCAGAGGTCCTGAGTTCAATTCCCAGCAACCACATAGTTAGTGGCTCACAACCATCTATAATGGATCTGGTGCCCTCTTCTGGCCTGCAAGCATACATGCAGACAGAATGCTAGATACATAATAAATAACCACCACGGCTTAAACAAAACTTTTAAAAAATAGAATAAATAGTTGGCTATGACAGCCATCTTCCAGTAACTCACCAAGATGACATACCCAAAGGGGAAGGGAAGGACCACCCAGTACATGTTCTCTAGGCCCTTTGGGAAACATTGAGTTGTTCCTTTGCATGTCACATACATGCAAATCTACAAGAAGAGTGATATCCTGGACATCAAGGGAAAGGGCACTGTTCAAAAAGGAATACCACATAAGTGTTACCATGGCAAAACTGGAAGAGTCTACCGTGTCACCCAGCATGCCATGGGCATCATTGTAAACAAGTAGGTTAAGGGCAAGATTCCTGCCGAGAGCACTAACCTGTGCATTGAGCACACCAAGCACTCTAAGAGCTGAGACAGCTTCCTGAAGCGGGTGAAGGAAAATGATCAGAAGAAGAAGGAAGACAAAGAGAAGAGGACTTGGGTCCAGCCGAAGTGCCATCCTGGCCACCCAGAGAAGCTCACTTTTCGAGGCCTAATGGGAAGGAGCCTGAGATGCTGGAGCCCACTCCATATGAGTTCATGGCCTAATGTGCAAAAAGAAATAAAGGACCTGAGCTGTAAAGTATTTTTCCTAATTTGAAGTATGGTGCCTTCTCCCTGAAAGAAAACGTTAAAGCAAAAACAAAACAAAACAAACAAACAAAAAACCAAACAAAACAACAACAAAAACAAAAAAATTAAAGCTCAGGGAAGGCATGCATGCAGGTTTCATTCAAGGTCACTGAAATAAACATAGGATCATAGGAGCATAGGATCTTTGCTATGGGATTTTGCCGTGGGGAAAAGAGAGGTTTGGCTCAAATCCCAATATGGCATAGGTAAATGGGAATTTATAGGCAAGAACAGGGTGGTCAGTGGGTGAAAAACTTACTAACAAGAAGTATTAGAGGTTCTGGCTAAAAGTATCTAACAATTGTTCAAAAACTTTTTAAAATTTATTTTATGTGTGGGTGTCTTGGCTGCATGTGTCCACACAACACTTGGTGTTGCAGAGGCCAGAAGAGGGCATCAGATCCCCTGGAACTGGAGGCAGAGATCTGAGATCTGGTGTGCTGGGAATCATACTTGGGTCTTCTGGCAGAGTGGCCATTGCCTTTAAATGCTGAGCCATCTCTAGAGCTCACTTACCTAATAAGTTTGGCTGAAGACAGGCCCAGACATCACCTGGAGGATGTGTAGGATGAAGGACTCCATTAGTTATGGAGTGTGATCAGATATTGAGTCGGGGGTGGATCTCTGGTTAAATTGACTTGGCAGGGCTCTTGCTGAAATTGGACATAGTTGAAACAAACACAGAACCTTCAAGAGTCTGGCCGCCTTGGAAAAAAGTGCGGGGGAGTCTGACTTGAATCAATGAAAGTACCTTCTTTAGAGGATGTATCTGTCACGATGGAGCATTGTGCAAGAATGTGTGGCTGCATTAGATTAGCCACAGTAACAAAGAGTTGGAGACAACTCAAATCTTTTTTCCTCTTCTGAACAACTTAAATATCTAATAGATTAATATATATTATATAATCTACTAGATTATATAGTGTGCATATAATATTAGATTCTATTAGATTATATAGCATATATAATATATATAGTGTATACACACATATGTTTTTCAACTTTAAAACGGTACAAAATTGTTACATTCAACAATATGGACGGACCATATAGACATTATGCTAGGCATGAAAGAACAAAAGTACGAGTCTGTAACCGAACTTTTAAATTATTATTTAACACTTATTTATTACTAAATTCACTTATAACAAACACCAACAATTTCTTAACTATTAATCCTATAAATTCTTACAACCCCTTTAACCTATCCACTAAACCTATTGATAATCATAACAACCACTTTCATAACCTTTTAGAATGATACAGTCTCTGGGGCAGGTCCTCAGTCATCAGGAACACAGTCTTTGTTGTAGATTCTTTAACACACTTAGCAGTCCTTCTTCTGGATCTCTCAGATGCAGGTTCGTCAGGGTCGTTGGTTATTGCAGTCTCACCTTAAATAAGGCTTCATGCTTTCTTCTCTGTGGGAGACCCCAGCCGTCTGCAGGCCAACTTACTTCTTTTGAATCAGGAACTCAGCTGCTCTGCCTCAGTCCTTAAAGCCAGGCACCGTTTCCTTTAGGCCACTGTTTGGACAGATCAAACCCCTCTAGGCAAAAGCTGAGCCACAGGGTCCAGTCCTTGGCCTTTTGGTGTCTTGCTCAGGCTTTCTTTGCTCACCGGCTTCTTTCTGCTTCAGGGAGAGAGCTGGCCATCAATGGCCAGCCGTTTTTTCAGCAGGACTCTTGGAGCTCTCTAGCATCAGGGGCCTCTTTTCTTCTGGGCTCCACGCACTGTCCTCAAATAGGAGGAACTCTGTTTCAGCTTAATTTGGGCTCCGCCCACTTAGCAGCTGAAAACAATGTCAGGCCAGATACTTTGTTTCTTCAATTCTATTGAGTCTTTCCTGTTTTCCTGACTTCAAACTTGTTTTTCAGTCTATTGAGTCTTTCCTGTTTTTGCTGACTTCATGCTGATAATGCTCTTCAGGCCCCGAATTAAGAGACAGTATCAGAAACTCCTATATATTTTCTAAATCTAATTTATCTAACCCCTACACTAGTCTCTTCTATAACTATAAGGTGCCTGAAAGAGTCAAATTCATGAAGATAGAAAGTGGAGGTCTGGGAACTGGAGAGATGGCTCAGCAGACTACTTGAGTTCTTGCTGCTCTTCCAGAGGACTCTTCAGTTCCCAGCACCCCAGTCAGGTGACTCACAACCACCTGTAACTCCAGCTCCAGGAGATATGATATATTCCTCTGGCCTCCACAGGCAGCCTCAAATATATGGCATACACACAGATACATGCACATAAATAAAATTTTAAACCAAAAATTAAAAAAAGTAGGAGACTGAAGTGGATAAAGGTGCTTGTTTCCAGGGATGATGGCCTCTGTTTGATTCCTGGAACCCACATGATGGAAGGAGAAAACCAACACTTGAGAGTAGTATTCTGATATTCACATGGACATAGTAACACACACACACACACACACACACACACACACACACACACACAGAGAGAGAGAGAGAGAGAGAGAGAGAGAGAGAGAGAGAGAGAGAGAAAACACAAATTTTGTGAGACAGGTTAGGATGTGTCTAGGAGAGCGAGGATGGAATGGTAAGACCTAAATGGATGTGAGCGTGGGGTGGGTGTGGTGTTCTGATATCCCCGGGGGGTGGGGGGGGGAGAAGAATGATGCAACCACACGGTGGCTCCTGGGAATTGAACTCAGGACCTCTGGAAGAGCAGCCAGTGCTCTTAACCACTGAGCCATCCCTCCAGCCCTTGTTGTTGTTTTTGAGATGGGGCCTCAAAAAACACTGTGTGGCTGGAGATGACCTTGAACACCTGGATTGTCCTTTCTCACTTTCCAAATGCTGAGGTTACAGGCATTCACTACCACATCTGGCACCAGCCTAATGCTTTGTGGTCCAAACGACTTCACTTCAGTCCCTCTAGCAGGTACAGCCCAGGGGGCAGCAAGCAGCAACGTTCTATTACTCTAAGGGCTCAAACTGAGATAACATCCATTTCACCTAACCATTTTACAGAAAGAGAGAAATTGTGGATCAAGTCTACACACTTTTATTGAGCACCATCCCTAGGTACAGGCTTTGGAAGGTCTGAAGGGGAGATAGGCAGGGGAACAGATCCCAACCATCAAAGTTTTACACCATATGATGAATAGATTGTCTGGGGCCTCAAGGCCAGCATAAGCAGGCAGTTTGAACAGGATCAATGACAGCAGAAAGTGGCAGCCAGTGTAAACTTCCATAAGAGGGGCTGCAGATATAGCTTGAAAGGTAAGAGGGCTTGGAAAGGAGAATAGAGTTTGTTCTGAGGCTGGGTCAAGGGGAACCAGAACGCAATATGATGAAAGGCCCTGGGCTCGTTTAGACACTGAGATATGGGGTATCATGAACTATCAGGCTGGACAAGTGGTGCTGAGCCCCAAATGGTTGGGCTAGGGCTCCAGCTTTAGCCTGAGGGCAGAAGTGGGGAACTTCTACAGGTCCAAGATTAAGTGGACATGACTCGTCCTCAGATGTATTTAGGACCAGTCTCCTTGAGGCAGATGGTAGGGTAGTTCCCTCTTGCTTGGTTACTCAGTATGGATGGTGCTTTTAAGGTGTTTGAGGCTGGCGCAGCCATCTCCAGAAAGCCATCTTTTTCTCCTTGAGCTTCACACCCACTCTTGCATCGAAATCCAGCTGCAGGTACTTTTCATCCTTGTCAAAGCGTGGCCAGTAGGGCAGCTTTCCATCATTGGGGTCCCTGACCCCGTGGTGGAAAAGAGATTCTTGTCACTCCTTTTTATTCAGCATGCCCCTCTTATCTTCCCTTCATTTGCCTTTACTTGGGGAGCTGAGATCCAAGTGTGGCAATAATACTTAAATGGATCTTTATGAAAGAGGAGAGCTAGGTGTGATGGTGAACTCTCAGAATCCCAGCACTCAGGAGGTAAAGGCAGGAAAATTGTGAGTTTGAGGCCAGTGCAGGTTGTGTAGCAAGCCCCAGGTAAGGAGGTGGGAGAAGTGAGCTTCCAGGCAGTACAAGGTAAGGTAAATCTGGGTGAGTATAAAGAGGATGGGTGTACAGAAATAGTGATACTGACACAGGAAAATATTTGAAGGGCTTTTCATGCCAGGCTAAGGGGATGCAACTTTACTTTGGGGACATGAGCAAGTGCAAGTGAGTAACTTGGTTAGATGATATTTCAAACAACTCCTCTAGTGTCACAGGGTGATGGAGAAGAGAAGGTGAGGCTAGGAAAATACGCATGAGGGACCCAAAGCTCAGTTCAAGTGCCACCTCTACTTGAAGCCACATCTGCCACTCGAATCAGACAAGATCCCTCCTTGATGCTTTCCACGGCCCCGTGCTCCCCATGGGACAGGTTCTATTGTGCCTATTTGGAATTTCATTTTCATATGGCAGAGTGAGGAGAATGTAGCACATGCTTATGATGTCCTTGAAACCTAGCTTCCAGTACTAGGGTCAGATACGAAGAGCATTGGTGAGTTACTGTTGGCTGCTTGAGTGAATGAAGAGTATACATCATGATACAGAAGAGAAACATCCTAGAGGTGTAAGGGGCTAGACTCACCCAGTGCGGGCAAAGTTGGCCCAGTATTTCATCATCTGGAGACTGAATTCCTTTTCCTCACCTGTGGATGAGCCTGGGGGCAGAAGAGGATGTGGTATTTTGGAAAGAGCTGGGGGTGCCAACCTCCCACTCTACATTTGGGAGTACATTCCACACTAGGGATTAAATAGTTCCCTGTGGTCAGCCAATGGAGGTGTGGGTCTTCATACGTGGTGGGGAGCCTAGGTATCAGGTAGGGCATCCAGACCTTTGCAGAAAGGGCTTCCGAAGATATAGGAAAGCTCATCGCCGTGGTCTGCTACGTTATTTCGATGTTTGATAATTATGCTTGGAGGATGGTGCTTGAACTCATACAGATAGACGGGGAAGCCAGCATCTATGAATAAATGAAATGGCTGAGGACTGCAGGAGAAGTCTCTGCCTCAACTCTTCATCTAGCCATGCATCCCACCCACTGACGTCAGGCAGGGCTTCAGCTTTAGAATCATGGAACAAATTAGAATCCTGCCTGAGCTAGTCATAAATATGTGACAGTGGGCAAGTCATTCAAACTCTCTGAGCTTCAGTTCCTCATTTGCAGAGTTGGGAACACTAAAACCTAATTGGCAAGATTATAGCAAGGATCGTGGAAGCTGTCTTCTTCCCTCTTCTGAGATGTTCTGTTCGGGACATGGTACTTAAAGGCCTTTAATGACTGCCCTTTCCAGCCTCACCCTTGATCTCTCAGTCTCATATTCCTGAGCCCAGTTAACCTGGCTTCTATGTTGCTCTTAAATCTATCCTCTGTCTCTCTGCCACTCCAGCTTTCTCCCCTAGGGTGGCTGAAGTTCAGCCCTTATACCCAAGGGACAACTCCTCTGGCTTGCTGCCTTTCCTATGGCCTCTTGGAGTCCTGTACTAGCTCAAAGTGTGGAGAGGGTAGGGAAAGAGCTGGTGACCCCAGTTGGAAGGAGGTCATCTGGAGAATGCAGGGGAGCAGTGTGGTTACTCTTAGGGATGCCATACCTCGGTGGTAGTGTGCAGCTTGAAGTGTGGAGTACACGAAGGTGGCATCTCCAGCTAGGTCACTGAAGTGGTTTTGGAGCATCTTCCAGTCATGGTTATTGGCAGCCTCATTAAAGTACTCCTTTGCCACCAGTGGGATCTGCTCCTTAGTGATATTCTGGACCAGGATGCAAGACCCACCCTGAGGTCTGCTGTACCAGCTGGGCAAGGGTGGGTACACCATTGGCTTGCACCTAGCCTCAGCTCCCCAGGACTTTTGGGAATGAGGTTTCTAGGAATGTCTCCATCTTGAGACATTCAAGACATTGGTTCTTATCCCTACTTTTGCCACAGGAGAACTGTCTTCCAAGACCTTAAGAGTGCCTCAGAGGCCGGGCGGTGGTGGCGCACGCCTTTAATCCCAGCACTTGGGAGGCAGAGGCAGGCGGATCTTTGTGAGTTCGAGGCCCGCCTGGTCTACAAAGTGAGTCCAGGACATCCAGAGATATTCAGAGAAACCCTGTCTTGAAAAAAACAAAAAAAAAAAAAAAAAGAGTGCCTCAGAGATCTTGCCCATCAGCAATCATCCTATGTCAGTCTCCTTTAGGATTCTCCAAGAATAATCCCATCCTATCTCAGGACCCCATTGCATAGAGCAGGTCCTATATTTAAAAAAAAAAGTGTGTGTGTGTCTGTGTGTTTTGAGGTTGGTTAGTCTTGTTCATACTGAACAACCATGGGACCCCCTCACCAGCAGGATGCTGAAACTCCAGAGCAGTTTGTTGAGGTAGTTTCTGTTCATTACACGCCAATTTAGCTGGAACTTCATGAGCTGCACCGAAGAGAAGAGACCAGGGGTTCTGGAGATCAGGGTTGAGGCCTTGTCTGTCTACATGTAGAATTCTCAAACAAGACACTTCCAAAGAAAGACCCACAACCTGTTCTGCTCACTGTCTGTCATTGCCACCTGATTCTGAACTGAAGCAGAACTCGGAGGGTCTATCTTGAACTAGAGCATTTGCCCTGACCCAGGAAGTGAAGGAGGTCCCTAGGATGTATAGTTGTTTGGAGGCTCAGGACTCGGCTACCCCTCTCCCAACTCCCCTCCACCATTTTTGGCCAACTCTTCACCTACAGGGAATATAGTTAACTCCAGCACCCTCTGAAAACCCACTGGGATGAGCACCTTTCTATTCACTCACAAAAGGCAAGGTCCACTCGTACTCTGCGTTGTTGACACCTAGAAGGTAGGGCATGGGTGTGACCTGTCCGTGGGTCAGGAGCACCACAGGGTCCTCTGGGAACACCACACCGTCCACCACGGGGCTCAGGAACCATACTACCTGCAAGGACAGGGACATTTGGCAGCTAATCATCCCACATATCTTTTCAGGGCCTTTGTGACTTGGGTCCTCAGTTTAGCAGGTCTGTATCAGGGACTGCTTCAGCTTAAACTCTTTTTATAAAAACTGAGACTGCCTGTAATGATGGGGAGGGAACAGGGCAGACAGGACCAGACTACTCAGACTTCAGATGCTTGCTTCAGGCATCCACATAGTTCATTCTTTATCTCCTGAAAATCTTTATGATATATCACTTCAATGAGGCATGCATCATCCATTCTGTTTAAAATTACACATGTCTCACCATGCCTGGCCCCTTCCCTCATTGCTTCTAGAAAAGAGAGTAGTCTATTTATAGGGTTTAATATCTCTCTCCAGTGGGGCATTGATTTCACTAGGGAAGGGAATTTGACCTGTATACTTCCTCAAGTATCCTGAAGATCTGGCACACAGTACGGGACCTGGCACACAGTAGGTATTTAATAAGCACTCAAATTTCAGACCACTGCTTACTCACATCTTTTGGCTCTTTCTGGAAATTAACATGAAAGAATGCCTGCAAAAGAGAGAAAAAGATAGGAATCCAAAGAAACTACCCCAATGTACTCCAGAGACAGGTTCCCTGGGGAAGTATCTATGGGCTGGCAGGGAAGGCAACTGGACTGTTCTACCTACCATCTTCTTGGAAACATGCATCACCTGGTCCCCTGATAGAGCCCTCAGGCATTCTACCATGATCCTTGTGCTGTTGTGGTTGCAGCCAGCCAGGTGAGCAACCTTCTGTAGAAGAGAATGGGTATACAGGGATGCCTCCAGTCTTCTCCCCTCTTGCTGAGCTCTGGGAGAGGAGTGGTGCCCACCTTGGCTGCCTTCAAGGGATCATCAGTGATGAAGACTGTCAATACTGCAGTACCACTCTGGGAAATGGCCCGATGGAATAGACCCTGGGCTAGGGGTGACATCAGCTGTAGGGATTGGAAGCAGAGAACCCATGAGATCCATAAATAGGGCTCCTTGAGTTGTTTTGGATGCCTTCCTGACCATTTTGGAGTAGCCTGAGACCTGAGCCTCTTGGAGGGACCTATGAGTCCTAGGCTAGAGTTGTAGCCTTAAAGCCAGCCCCTTTCCGTTTCTGGCCTATACAGTGGGCTCAGAGTTGACCTGAGGATATGGGAGGTGATCTGCTGGTATGAATCTTTCTCTGTTATAGGTAACAAATGAGGGTAGGTGGAACCCCACAGTCACAGCTCCAGTTACCTGTGCTAACAGCTCTTTTAGAAAAGATATATCTTTCAATACTTCACAATTTATGAGTCTTAAGCCTGCTCTAGTCAATCTCCAACTGGGTAGAACCTCTCTTTTGGCATCATCTACCCAGTTTGGGGGCCATCTCTCCTCTGCTCTCTGCCACATGCAGCTATTCTAGTTCTGACCATTTGGCCCGGTGAACTACTCAGTAACCACCCTCTAATCCCCATT
The DNA here is from genome assembly GCA_907164525.1 of Lophiomys imhausi. Lineage (NCBI taxonomy): Eukaryota > Metazoa > Chordata > Mammalia > Rodentia > Muridae > Lophiomys > Lophiomys imhausi. The sequence goes on along the minus strand of CAJQZJ010000896.1, from coordinate 1,092,565 downwards.
CTTCCTACTTCATTGTCCCTTCTGGGATAAACTCTGCTCCCTCACCTCCCAGCTGGTCTCCAAGTATGCATTCCTTCTTTCTAGCTCCGTTCCATGCAGAAGACTAAGAAACCTCTCTAAGCCACATCTGGTCTTAGCATTTCCCTGCTTAAAATCTCTCCCTGCTCTCAGGAGGACAGCTGCAAGCCACACATTTGAGGCCATCCTTGTCTTCATAGAAAATTCTAGACCATTTTGGTGTAAATACCAAGTCTGAGGCCAGCAAGGGCAGCATAGTGGGACCCAGTGTCAACAAACAACAAAAAATATCCAAGACAAACCAAACCACACAGAAAAACCTATCCTGGCTCTCTGGTACACTTACAGGTACTTCAATTTTCTGTCCATCACTGTCTTATTCTCACAGATGCATTTCTACTTGGGCTTAATTTTTTTTTTGGACAGATAGGGAGGGGCCTTGTTGTGTATCTCATGTTGGCCAGGCACTCCTGGTCTGGAATGTTGGGGTGACAGATCTGCCTGTCTCTTTGGATTTTTGTTTTGTTTATTTGAGGCAGGGTTTCTCCGTAATTTTTTTTTTTTGGAGACTGGGTCTCATGTAGTCCATACTGGTTTCACATTTACTACGTAGCCAAGGCTAGCTTTGAATCTCCCATCCCCCTCAAGTTTTAAGATCAACACAGAAATTAAATAAAGTAATACAGTAAGGTGTATAGGAGAATACCTATCACATAGAAAGTGCTCAGGTATTTGAGCTTAATTTCAACTGCAGCCCTCATGACCATGCTTGCTTGCCCTGATTCCTGCTCACTTCCACCCCCATGAAAGTCTCCAACATAGGCCCCCAACTTCCAGGCATAGGCTGTTCCCAGCCCTGCCCAGGTAGATTCTGGCATCTATTTAGAAGAAAGGGCTCTAAGGGAGATAAGACATGGTAGGCACCCACAAAGCCTCACCCTGTCCTCTTCGGGCTTGGATTTGTCACTAGTGCTATTCTTTTTTCTTTTTCAAGATAATCATGTATTTATTGTATATGGCAGAAGTTGGGTCGGAGGACAAGTTGCAGGAGACCGTTCCACCTTGTGAGCTCTGAGAATTGAACTCAGGCCTTGTCGGCAAGCACTTTTACTCACTGAGCCATCTCAAAGGCCTCTATGGGGTGCTGTTCTTGAAGTTCTTGAAGATAAAGCCCCCTGGCTGTGGCAGCTGTTCCTTGGCAGGGGTGAGAGCAGGTCTGTGGACACACAGGTCTGCACATGTCCCCTGCACATGTGTCGTGTGGGAACATGCTGGCCTATTTCTCTGCTGGACCAAAGGAAATCGCACTCACCAGTCCTGAGATGCTCATAGCGCCCGCCGAGTGGCCAAACAGTGTTACACTGTTGGGGTCTCCACCGAAGGCCTCGATGTTATTCTGCACCCAGTGCAGAGCGGCTATCTGGTCCAGCAGCCCCCAGTTCCCACGGGCCTCCTTGTCACCGGTGCTAGGCAAACGAGATTCATGGTCAGGGTTCCAAACTTCGATGGCCAGGATTAAGAGAGCTGCCAATCCGCTCAACCTAAGGCTTCCTTAGACTCACTCCGTGAGATGATAGTCAGCGTTCCTTTGTTCCTTCCATAGTATCAGGCCCAGCTTCTGCCACCCTCTTCACTCGGTAACGCCCATGGGCCACTCCCTCTTCCTCCAGTCCCCTTCTTCTCCGACAGGTAGGTGAAGGCCCCCGCCCCGGTCCAAGGCCTACCTGAAGAAACCCAGGATGCCCAGCCTGTATTGTAGAATCACCAGCACCACTTTCTCACGGGCAGCCAACTCTGAGCCTTCGTAAGTGGAAGCCGAGCCGACCAGGAAGGCGCCTCCGGGGATCCAAACCATCACCTGGGCAAGAAAGGTCGTCAAAGCCTGAGCTGGGCCCTAGGGTGGTAGAGGGGTAGAGGAGATAGAAAACAGAGTACTCACCGTCAGCTGAGGGTCCCCAGGCGCGAGCACTGGGGCATACACGTTCAGGTAGAGACAGTCCTCACTGAAACGCAGCCACTTATAGTGTTTCCCCGTGTTTAAATACATGGAGGTTATCTGCCCCCAGGATTCCTGAAGGCACCTGTGAACATGCAATGAGTTTCGATTGGCAGTGAAGGGAATGATTTCAACCCAGGGCCAGCAGTCATGGGGGAGAACCTAAGACAAAAGCCTGGCAGTCTCCGTGCACGTGTGCATGCCTCCTGGAGGTCTCTCCCAGTGCTCAGGTCCAGGATCCATCCTTCCTTCTACCATGGTTCTTGGCCTTCACCCCTTAGCCTGGGTAGTCTTTGCTCTTGTTGGAGACTGCCGATGAAGTCAAGGCCCAAACATGGGTGCCCTGGGTACCTCTTTGCTTTCGTGTCTCACCCTCTCAGACTCTTATATCTCCCAAGGAGGCCAAGGACCTCTAGGACATGTTTTCTCACCCCAAACACAGGGCTACTGTCCTGTCAAAACTATCAAATCTACGGTCTGGGCATACACAGCCCCAATGTCTTCACAGTCCTCCAACTTGTTCCCGTTACTCTGGAGGATATTGAAAAAAGTGATTAAAAACAAAGCAAATACAGATGAGAGCATGGCACTGACCTTTTTAAGGCCTTCCCTGGGGGGCATAGCAATCAAGGCTATTCTGGGTTGTGTAGTGCATTCCAGGACAGTCTGAGCTACACTGAAGACTTAACTCCCCCAAGGCCATTTCCTTGGCTCCACACCACCCTCAGAGAAAAAGTATAGACACCCTCAGTATAACTTAGACCCATCCAGTCCTCCAACCAGCCACCTTTGTTCCTGATAGACATGGATGCTTGCCTGTGATTTCCAAACCCTTGTGCCGCTGTGCCCTCTGCCAAATGCTTTCTTCCTTGCCCAGCAAGCTCATACTTCTGTTTAAGGTCAGCTCAAATGGTACCCCCATATTATGGGCATTCCATCTGTGTTCTACAAACCTTTCTCCACTCTTTTTTTTTTTTTTTGGTTTTTCAAGACAGAGTCTCTCTGTGTATCCTTGGCTTTCCTGGACTCACTTTGTAGACCAGGTTGGCCTTGAACTCACAGAGATCCACCTGCCTCTGCCTTCTGAGTGCTGGGATTAAAGGGGTGTGTCACCATGCCTGGCAATTACAGACAGCTGTGAACTGCCATATGGTGCTGGGATTTGAACCCAGGTCCTTTGGAAGAACATCCAGTGCTCTTTTTTTTCTTTTCTTTTTTTTAAAATAATTTATTTATTTTATGTACATTGGTGTTTTGACTACATGTGTTTCATCAGATTGTTTGGAACAGGAGTTACAGACAGTTGTGAGCTGCCATGTGGGTGCTGGGATTTGAACCTGGGTCCTCTGGAAGAGCAGTCAGTGCTCTTAACTGCTGAGCCATCTCACCAGCCCCCTTTCTCCACTCTTGACTGAAGTGCTGGTTGAAATTGTTTCAATTAATTGTTTCTCTCCTGGGTGACCACTCCTCAACCACTCCTTTGAAAGCAGGATGACAGTGTGTCCTAGCGCTCAGCAAGGGCGCTATGTGGACTTCTGGGGTATTTGAAGAGTATGGGCTATATGGCCACCTCCCTCCTCCCCTGTTGGTGGCCTAGCCCCTGGAATGGCTATTCCTACAAGTCTGGGGCTGCACTTACTTGACTGAGTGCAGGGATAGCTGTCTGCCTGTTATTCCTTTCACTTCTCCTCTTGTCCCAGCCTAGCTTCCCCTTTTCATATATCCTTCCCACAACACTTCAACACACCTCACCCTGTTGTCTCCCATCCACCTTTGCCAGCAGTACTCCTAGCTCTCTTCCTACAAGGACAAACTTTAATTTCCTTTTGAGTTTGTGTGTGCAGGTGCATGTGTATACGTCAATGCATGCATGCAGAGGCCAGAGAAAAAGCTCTGATGCCATTCCTCATGCAGGCCATCCATATTTTTGTTTTGTTTTGTTTTAGACAGGGTCTCTCTGTTACTTGCTGAATGGCAAGACTGGCTGGCTGGTGAGCCCGAAGGACCCTCTTGTCTGTCTCCCCAGTACTGGTATTTCTAATTCTTGCCATGGCTCTTGGCTTTTTATGTGAGTTCTGGGGCTTGAACTCAGGACCTCACACTTGTAAGGCAAGTGCTTTACTTATTAAGCCCATCTACCCAGTGTCCAGGATAAATTCCTTCTACCTCATTTGACCTCTTCAAAGGTCACCAGCAAGCAGCATATCTTCCTTCCTTCCTTCCTTCCTTCCTTCCTTCCTTCCTTCCTTCCTT
>CAJQZJ010000896.1:1058060-1080392 GCA_907164525.1 Lophiomys imhausi | reverse complement strand
ACACACACACACACACACACACACACACACACACACACACACACACACACACACAGAGAGAGAGAGAACAAGGAGAACAAAGAGAATGATTCCTATGGGATCCCAGGGAAGAAGTGTGAGGATTCATAGCAAGGCACCAATCTCCCAATTCTTCTCCAGCACAATCTTCTCATACCCTTTCTAGCCCTGGATGGCTAAGGGGCTTGGGAATTATGCCCACACTCCCAGAAAAATTTCTAGAAAACACCACATGCTGATGTGGTTTGTTTGCCATGACTCAAGGCCTTAGAAGCCGTCGAATCATCTCCTCCTTACCACACTCTCGCTATTGGCTAAGTAGGTATCTCATCCAATAGCACGCACAGAAATGACAAAATGTCTCCTCAAGTTGGACAACATGGAGCAAGAACTTGAAAATTGCCTGTGTCATTTGACTGAGAAATTTGATCTGAGGCACCATCCAAAATACACAAAAACTTGTTGACAGGTTGAATCTCATAAAAACTTGTTGACAATAGCCCTACTCCCACGCTACTGGAAAGGAAGTGGGAGACGAGACAGGACAGCTACTGAAAACACATGATCCAGGGTTAGTAATGAGGTGTTTCATAAGCTTCTGCAGCATAAACCAGCTTAGTGTGGTGATTCTGAGCTAGGCTGCCTGGGTTTGAACCCTAACTCTGTCACTGTGTGACCTTGGGTAAGTCACAAAGTTCTTGGAACCACCTTTCCTCTATCTGCAAAATCCACATAAGAAGGGCACTAAGATTCTAAGAATGTAATAAGGACTAAGTGGATTATTTTATTTTTGTGAGACATGGTCTCTATCCTCCTTTCAGCCTCCTGAGTGCTAGGATTGCAGGTGTGTGCTAGCTCATTTGGCCTAAGTAAAGCATACTTTCAATACTAGAAGGCCTGTTATCTCTGCTGTCATAAAAAATAAAACACTCTCATGGTGGTTTTAAGGGATGGGTTCCATAAGCCCTTTCCAGTTGCAAGATACCAAAATCCCAGGATGCCCAAGTCTCTTACATAAAACAGGGTAGTATTTGCACATGTTCAACATATATCCTCTAATATACTTTATTTTTCTTCTTTTGCAGTACTGGGCTTGACCCTATGGCCTTGTATAGGGTCAGGAGAGCTTTCCCTCTACCAACCTGTACCCACGGCTGTATCCTCAGCACCTTATTTTTATTTTGAGATAGGGTCTCATCAAGTTGTTCAGTCTGACCTCAAACTCACTGGGCAGCCCAGGCAGATCTTTAACTTGAGATCCTCCTACCATCTGCTTGTTGAGATTAAAGTGCACACCATAATTATCAGATTTAAATGTACCATTCTTAGATTACTTATGAGAGTCAGTGCAATGTAAACACTATGTAAATGGTTAATTGATCACATTGCTTAGGGAATAATGGCAATGAAAAAAGACTGTGCCTATGTCAACAGACACATAAATAATAACATATAATATGTAATATTATAGATGATGTAAACAACAAACAAGTATAATAAATATTATAATATGTATTACTATATAATATATAGGCTATAAATAAAGAAGAAACATTTATTTCTTTAAATTTTGATTTGTTGCATTTGTGTTTTAGAATATATTCCATTCACAGTTGGCAGACCTTAGGAATTCTGAATTAGCAAATATGCAAGGCAAACTGGTGTGTGAGAAAAAGTCAGTGTGGTTCAGTAACTTCAACAGGTAGATTTGAAAATGCATACTGCGCAGAACTAGTTCAGCCATGCAAAGTGCACATCAAAATATTCTGGGCTGGTGGCTCAGGCCTGTAATTTAAGTTGTTTAAGAGATTAAGGCGGCCGGGTGGTGGTGGCGCACGCCTTTAATCCCAGCACTTGGGAGGCAGAGGCAGGCGGATCTTTGTGAGTTCGAGGCCAGCCTGGTCTACAAAGCGAGTCCAGGACAGCCAGAGATACTCAGAGAAACCCTGTCTCGAAAAACCAAAAAAAAAAAAAGAGATTAAGGCAGGAGAATTGCAAACTCAAGGCCAATCTGGGTCATTTAGTGAGACCCTGTCTTAAAATTGAAAAGGAAAAGAGAGAGCGAGAAGGTTCAAGGTGACTGCTGCCAAGTATGATTACTTGAATTTGACCCCTGGGATCCACATAGTGAAATGAAGAATGACTCTTGCATAAGCATGTCCTGTCACATATGTGTTACTGGTCCCCCCCAAACACATTTACACATTTTAAACGATTCAATTTCCTTCCTTCCTTCCTTCCTTCCTTCCTTCCTTCCTTCCTTCCTTCCTTCCTTCCTTCCTTTCTTCCTTTCTTCCTTCCTCCCTCTCTCTCTCTCTATCTCTTTCTCTCCCCCCCCTTTCTTTTTCATTTTTTCAGGTTTTTTGAGACAGGGTTTCTCTCTGTAGCCCCAGATATCTTGGAACTCACCCTGTAGACCAGGCTGGCCTTGAACTCACAGAGATCCTGCTTCAACTTCCTAAATGCTGGGATTAAAGGGGTGCACTACCACACCTGACTTTTTTTTGTTTTTGTTTTTGAGACAGGGTTTATTTGTGTAGCCTTGGCTGTCTTAGAACTCACTCTGTGGATCAGTCTGGCTTCGAACTCAGAGATCCACCTGTCTCTGCCTCCTGAGTGCTGGGATTAAAGACCATGACTGCTGGGCCCAAACATATTTAAAAATATTATTATTGTTATTATTACTTTAAGTAAGAGGATTGAGTGCCTAGGCTAGGATGATGCTTGTCTGTATCATAAACTTAGGGAGGTGGAAGAAGGAGAATTGCAAGTTCAAGGCCTGCCTGAACAATTTAGCAAGATCTTCTCTACAAATAAAAACTGAAAAACTGGGGGGTTGGGTTTAGTTTAGGAGTAAAATGCTTTCCTAGTAAATGTGGGCCTTAAGTTAAACCCCCAACATTGGGGGAGAAAACCAAATCAAATCAAACCAAACCAAACCAAAAACCAAGGTCATAATGGGCCTGCTCTCCACTGAGCATCAACTCATTTGGCTGGGCCTGTTATGGGCAGTGCTCACATCAATAGGATGTTGGAATTCAGGTAATAAAACCTTCTCCTGCTGTTGCCAAGCATCTTGGTAAAATTAGCTTACCAATATGGATCAAGCACCCTAGTATGTCACTCAAAACATAGGTCAACAGGGGAAGGGAGAGAGAAGGCAGGTTAGGAGAGATTACCTGCTAGGTCCCTGGTGGACTAGCTAAGCATAAACTCCCCCATCCAGCTGTGCAGGTTCCTGGCTTGGTTTGTGTGGGCCTCTAGTACCCAGGCTGCCAACAGCTGGCTCTACTCTTGCTGTCTTACCCCAGGGAAAGAATAACCTTTAACCTGGCCCACATGAAAAGCAGTTGTGTCAGGCCAGGAATGTTGATGACCTATCTGGGAAACATATGGCCTCATCCAGTGTACACATGGAGCCTCGGGGATGTAGAGCAGGTAGTCAGGCAGCAGTTGGCTCTAGTACATCATCATCTCAGAGAAATATAAGCTCTTCCTGAGGCTTCTGATTCTCCCTTTCTTTACTTAGTTTGAGATAAGGTCTTGCTATGTAGCCTGGGTTTGTCTACCTCTAGAGTGCTGGGATAACAGGCATGTGCCACCACACTGGCTTAGAGTTTTGTTTGCCTTGTCTTGCCCCCTTCTCTCTCTTTTTCTTTATCTCCTTTCTTCTTTCCTTCCTTCATTTCTTTGTCTCTTTTACTTCCTTCCCTTCCTTTCTTCTTTCTCTCCTTTCCTTCCCTTTCCTTTCTTTCTTTTCCTTCCTCCATCCTTCCTTTCCTTCCCTCTCCCTTCCTTCCTTCCTTCCTTCCTTCCTTCCTTCCTTCCTTCCTTCCTTCCCTCCCTCCCTCCCTCCTCCCTTTCTTCCTTCCTTTCCTCCTTCCTTTCCTTTCCTTTCTTCCTTCTTTTGAAATAGGGTCTCATGTAACCCAGGCTGATCTTGAGCTCAATCAACATGTAGCTGAATATGAACTTGAACTTCTTTCTGATTCTCCTTTGTCTACTTCCCAAGTGCTAGAATCAGAAACATGCCAGGTTTTATGCAGTGGAGGAGAATGAACCCAGAAGACTTGTTGCATGTTAGGCAAGGAGTGTGCCAACTGAGTTACATGCCCAACCTCTGTCACAGAGTTCTCAGTGTCCTGACTGGACAAAGGGAAAGCAGACAGTGATGTGGAATGGACATCACCCTCTGAGTCTGACAGATGGCGATTCCGAGCTCCCTTAGGCAATCACTGTCCATGTGTTTCAGAGAACCCTTCTGAGACTCAATGGCCAAATGCGCAAAATAAAGCCAGCAATGACTAATTCTGATGATTGTCACAACAATTCCATAAGTCACTGGAAAGTATAGTGGGCATGACTGTCTGGGGCACATGAGGGCGTGACAGAAGCCAATGTATGTGTTTTCTCCATGGTTGTGGCTATTTGACTGTCTGAGGGGAAAGTTGTCATAAGAGAAGGCAGTATCACAGCCAGACATGGTGTCACACCCCTTCAATCCCAGTCCTCGAGAGGCTGAGTCAGGAAGATTAAGAGTTTGAGGCCAGCCTGGGCTACATAACAAGATCTCCATTTTAAAAAACTAAAAGCTTGGGCGAGGCATGGAGATGCAAGGCCTGTACTCCCAGCTTCTAGGGAGGCTGAAGCAGGAGGATCACAGATTGAGGCTCACCTGAGCTACGTGTTAAGTTCAAGGCTAGCTTGTGAAACTTAGAGAGACAGTGTCTCAAAATAAAAAGTAAGAAAGGACTAGGGATATAGTTCAATGGTAGAGCCCTTGCCTGAATTCAATCCCTAGCAATACTTGGCTAGAGAGCGGAAAGGAGTTATATATATTGTATTTTTGGGTATATAATATATTGGAGTACAAAGTATTTCCAATGTCAGCACAAAGGAAAACCAAGATTCATATTTGGAGTCTTTTTTTCTGTCTCTGAGTTACAAGTGTGACCTCCTCTAGAGTGTGCCCTTCTGTTTAGGGCAGCCTTTTCAGGTGCTGGAGCTGGGATACTGGTGTCTAACTTAGTTGGGGTTCTAGGATTCTAAGAATCCAAGAGGGAGGGGATTTTCAAGGCAATGACTTCAGACTGTGAGTGATGACAGGCCAGCACCACTCCTTCTCCAACACAGACCACCAGGGATGCCTTTCCTTGCATTGTTAAGCAGCTGAACTCTTAGATAACCCCAAAACCCAACTTAACTCCTTCCAGTGACCCTATCTGGATGTGCACCCATAGAGGACAAAAGCAGACCTCTTCAGTCTTTTACAGGAGACCAACTTGTCCAGACTCACTGAACAGATTGGGAATCAGTTCACCCTACCCTACTTACAGAGAGTCCACCCTGGAACCTGGCTTCCAGTGACTGCCCTGACCATGCACAGGGAGGGCTATAGTCCAGAACCTGGAGTCTTATGGACCTCAGTTTGCCCTTATGAGTATCTGGTCCAATCAGGAGAGAACTCAGGTGATTCTACTACCCATCTCTAATTTTCAAGTGACCTCAACCCAGAAGAGTCCAGATATAGACTTCACAGATGCCCAACACTTTCTTTTCTCCTCCTTCTCTTCCTCCTCCTTCCCCCTTCTTTTCCTTTCTCTTTCTCCTCCTCCTCTTCTCCTCCTTTTCTTAAAAATGTTTATTACTTCAAGTTACATCTTTCTCCTTCTTTTTGAGACAGTGTCTCACTGTGCAACCTTGACTGGCCTAGAAGTCACTATGTAGATTTGGATGACCTTGAAGTTACAGAGATCCATTTGTCTCTGCATCCTAAGCACTGGGAATAAAGGCGTACCCCACCACACCTGGCTTCCCAGACACTTCTAAGGGTCACCTGCTGTCCTTGCCAATATTGTCTTCTTCTTACAATCCTGGCACCTCTGAGTGACATTCTCATGCTTAATTCAGGCCCAGGTGTGCTTGGCAAGCCATGAATAGGTCAGGCATAGCCTAAGGACTGAAGCAGAAAGAGAGTCTTTGAGGCTGGAAAAGCCTGGTAACCTGGCCATGTTATAATCTGAGAGTCACAGAGGAACATGGAGACCCTGACTGGAATGTGTCTAGGCATGCTATAAGTCAGATCTCTCAGGCCTTGGAGCAGACACAGTTCCTTGCAGCTTCTTCTATGGAGGGTGGTCCTGAAGGAGGCTGGGGACTAACTCCTGTGGCCTAGACCAAGGATTATAGGATTCTTGTCACTTGTCACATGATTTCTTTGAACCTACTCTAGGGGGTTGCGTGGCCTCCCAGGAGTCAGAGGCCAGATAGCCCTGACTTCTATTTGCACATTCAAGAAGAATCATGACGGGCCTTAATTTTCTTTCCCCTGGGTCTCACATAGTTTGGAGTGCAGAATAGGGCATGTGGATCAGGATGAAGGATATCTAAGGATGCTAGATTCTCTTTGGATCTTCGCTCTGCATGCTCCTTTGATTGGTGGTGCTGAGGCCATGGAAAGAACACTGCACATACTGCCCTATCCTGGGCCTACAGGGCAGGTCTGGAGGACAGGGAACACACAGGGGCCTGAGTGACAACAGTTCTGTCCTCTGTTGCTTCTCTGCTGGCCATAAAGCCACTATCTGATATCAAAAAGATCTCTTTCTTGGGCCTCTGTTGCTGGCTTGCTGCTTCTTACAGTCACAGATTCCCACCTAAGTTAGATTCCTCAAACACCAACTCCAGTAGCAGGGGTGCCTACCTTTGGAGGGTACATTGTGGAGTCAAAGGCCAGCAAGCCTCCAAATAAAAATCCTGGCTCTGTCCTCACTGTGTGGCTGTAAGAAAAGCACTTCCCCTCTCTGATTCTCAGTGTTCATTTAATTTTTCTGTACAGAGTACAAAACAGAGGCCTGAGGGAAGAGATAGAAGTTAACGAGTTTGGCCTCTTATTAACTATGTTAACTACTTCTTTATTCCTTGGGGCCCTGGACAATGTCCTCAGGATCAAGGAAGGAGAGGGCTGACTTTCAGCCAACCTACGCAGATTGTCTGCTGGACCTGGGATCTGAGGACTTGAAAGAATGGGGCAGACTACAATCTAATGCCGTAGACAACCTTACTTCAGTTTCAGTCATGAATATAACAAAGAAAGCATTGGTTCAAGGAAGGTTGTTTGAGTTCAGAAAAATGTGATCAGAAAAACATGTAAATAAATGCCAGTAACAATATACTAAATATTGACCGAGCAGCCCTTTTCCAGAACCTTCTCAAGACAGACCAACTGAAACACGTTGCCTGGCAAGTTCTATAGACTATATCTGGGAAAGCACAAAAGCAGGGCAGACGGCCATTTCCAGATTCAGGGTAAATTGACCAGGTTGAGTTCTATATCTATGTTCTGAAATCCAACAAGAATAAACATGTCTTATAAATTGAATGTAAATGTTCATTAAAGGGGGCATGAAATCACATCCAAGAACAATCCAGGGAACAAAAATGCACCTGAGGTAAAAGGCCCTCTGCCTTTTTTTTTTTTTTTTTCCTGAAGCCTCTCTCAGTTACCCAAGGCATTGTTCCCTATATGTCATTCTTTTGATGTTGTTTCAGTGGTGTTTGTGGGCAGAATGTCAGCTCAGGGCCTTATGAGGGGGGCAATACTGCTTGAGTAGAGATATAAAGGGCAAGGATAACCCAAGGCCCAAGAGACATGGGACTGGTAGGAAGGGAGGCCTGTGAACCAGGGCAGGGAGAAAGGAGGAGGGATTGGTGTTATCTCCAAGAAGCAGGATTAATGTCCCATTCAGAGCTCCTTTTGGTCCTTGCGGTGGTCCTAGATTGGTCCTAAATTGGGTCAGGAACTAGTGTAGAGATGGTAGGTAGCAGATTAAAATCCCAAGGTGGGTGAGCAGCAGGGCCTACAGACAGATTAGGGAAGGATCTTAGACCACAGTGACTCCTAAGACCCCCGAGAAGGGCAGGGGCTCCCACAGAATAATCATCCGGCCACCCAGAGCAACATTACAGACATCCGCTGGGCTTCTACAAGTTTCACGTTATATTTATGTGGAAGACACGCATGCTATTCATGCTAAAATTGTGATAGCTCTAACAGCCCCAGTTCACCAATCTTTAAGTGGTGACTAGAGGTACCCAGAATGTCTGCCCATATCTAGCCAGGGAACATTTGTTGAGCTTTTGCTGGGTGCTAGCCACTCATCTAGGCACTTTATGGTCAGTCATCTTTCAAATGCTCATGGAACACAGGAGAGGAATTGCTGTCATTACACCTATTTTACAAATGGGACAATTGAGCAACAAAGACTACAAAGATATTGCCTAAGTAATAAGCAGAGGACTTGTTTATCTGCACTGTAGAAACCTCAAACAAAAACAAAACCACTCCTGAGATGACCCCAGACACTCAAAGGCCCTAGGCACCACTAAGAGGAGCAAGTAAGTGGTGAGGAAATGGAAGAGAAAGAAACAGAAGGATGTGGGTACAGTAAAGACGGGTTGAACTGGAGACTTGAGGGTAGTGAGGAACAGCCTGATGTGAGTAGCCAGTGATGCCACCAGTGACCATGGTAGAGTCCTGGCCTGTGCTGTCACAGGAGTGAGGGGGGGTTGGGGGTGGGGGGCATGTCTGGATCTGTGGCCCTGAATCAGTAGGGGTCTGTTACTACCAAAGGCCAGGCATCCCTGGTCTGGGCTGCCACCCAGGGACATGCTGATGTCTGAGGGCTTTACAGAATTGGCCCCATACTTCGCCTGGGCATTGTGGGAGAGCTGGCCCTGGGGTTATGAAAGCAGGAGACTTGACCCCACCTCTAGCCAGCTGCAATACTCAGGAGAGCGGCTATAGCACATTGCAGGAGTTGCAGGTGAGTCAGTCAGAGGATATGAGGGTGGGAAGGTTGGATCTACCACTTGTTTACTGTGCGGTGGTGTGGAGAGAAAGATACCCTCCTCCCTCCTTGCCCCTCAGCACTTGTGGCAGATGGGAAACTTGGCCCTGGGGTTATGAGAGCAGGAAAGCTGGCCATACCCTTCACTGGCTGCAACACTTGGGAAAGCAGGTCCTGCACCTCACCTGGGCAGCCCATAGAGCTAGCTGGCCCTTGTTGTGGGGATTGTCAGTGACCCCCTCTGAGGACACAAGAGTGGAGGGCCAGAAGGCTGACCAGCTCAGATACCTCTCAGGCCCATATCCAGGGCTTTGAATTGGCCTACTGCAACATCCACCCCACAGATGAACTGTTGGAGTGCATGAAGTGGTGGGTCCTACACACCCAAAACTATAGGATCTCTATGACACAGGGCAACAACAGGATGTCTGAGAGGAGTCCCAGTGAGGTTCCAGTATTGATAGAGTAGCATACAGGCCTCTTACCAGACCAATAAGTAATTGCAATGAACATTTGCAAGCAAAGAATTGTGGAGAAAAGGGTAGACACACTGTGAGACACTATAGCTTCCACAATGAGGTTTTTTCCCCCCTCTTTTGGAGGGGAGGTTGCAAGGTTGAAGGGTGGATACAAAAGGAGGGGGAGATTAGGGGGATTGGGGTGGATGATGTGAAATTCACAAAGAACAATAAAAAGCAAAAAATAAACAAGACAAAATGACCAAAAAAAAAAAAAAACCAACAAAAAAAAACCCAAAAACCCAGCCAGTCAGTGGTGGCACATGCCTTTAATCCCAGCACTCGGGAGGCAGAAGCAGGAGGATCTTTCAGTTTGAGGCCAACCTGATCTACAGAGTGAGTTCCAGGACAGCCAGGGCTATACAGAAAACCGTGTCTCAAAAAATGAAACAAAAATCAAGCAAGTATTTTTTTCCATTCCTTGGTTGAGGGACATCTGGGTTGTTTCCAATTTCTAGCTATTACAAATAAGGCTGCTATGAACATAAATGAGGAAACATCCTTGTGGTTTGGTGAGGAATCATTTGGATATATATACCCAGAAGTGGTATGGCTGGGTTTTGAAGTAGAGCTATTTCAAGTTTTCTAAGATATTGCCAGACTGATTTCCATAGTGGTTGTACAAGCTTGCACTCCCACCAGCAATGGAGGAGGTACATCTACACAATGGAATACTACTCAGTCATCAGAAACAACCAAATTATGCAATTTGCAGCCAAATGGATGGAACTAGAGAAGCTCATCCTGAGTGACCTAACCCAGACTCAGAAGGATGCACATGGCATCTATTCACTTCTAATCGGATTTTAGCCATATAGTACAGGATAACTATACTACAGCCAATGCACCAAAGGGAACATGAACATAGACTTTGTTACCTGTCAATGAGACACTTTGCCCTGGTGGTGCTGCCTTGTAGGTCCCCAGTGTATGAGGAGGCTCTTGGCCCTCATATGACTGCTGAACTGGGGCAGGGGATTGGTATGTAGGGGACACTCCACTCTGAAGGAGTGGGATAGAAGAGATGGGGGTAGAGGGTGGGAGGGCGGGACTGGGAGGGGTGAAAAGAGAGTACTGTGATGGAGATGTAACCTGAAGTAATAAATAATCATTAAAAAAATAATCACCTACATTAAGACTGAAAAAAAAAAAAGCAAGCAAGTAATCAAACCCAAAAAACCCCAAACCAAAACCAGGCAAAATAAAATTTCCCAAAGATGAATATCTGTATGAATTCATACTGAAAAGCCTATCAGTGAGTGTGTATGTCTGAGACTGAGAGGGTGTGGGCCTGAGTTTGGTCTTGGTTTATATGGGGTTGTGTGTATGCCATGCCAGCATGTGCTAGCCCGTTGTCTGGGTAAGCAGATTTGTCCTGCAGTGCCTCCCAGTGTCCTCACCACACCGACACATAACCCTTTCCACCACCTTGCCATATGATGCTCTATAATCCAACAGTTTCCTCATCTGAAGCTTTGTCTTCTATCCTCAGTTTTACATGACAGCTGGGTGCTTGGAACAAGGACATTTGACATCTTGGTTAGCAAGATTTCTGTGAATCTCACGGGTAGATGCCTAGGAAAGGAAAATACAAAGCCCAGAGGCATAGAATCCCAGGGAATTTTCCAGCCATTATTACCCCTTCCTGAGTGGAGAGAAGGTGTAGCCAGGCAGGGTGGGAGGCCTCACTAGTCAGTCCTCTCAACTCTTTTCTGGGGAATTCTGGAGATGGCAGCATCAAAGTACGTGTGGTAGTTAGACCCTCAGTTCCCAGAGCAACTTCTTTGTGAATACTGCTCCCAGGGGGTCTTTCTTTCCCCTGGGTTCCATTAGTCACCAGTCAGGGTCCCACCAGGAAGCTGGTATTGTGGTGCACACCTATAAATCCCTGCACATGAGACACTGAGGCAGGAGGTTTGCCATGAGTTTGTAGCCAGCTTGTGCTACACAGTGAGTTTCAGGGCAACCTGGGTTACGAAGTGAGGTCCTTTCTCAACAAAACCAAATAGCCTACCAGCGGTCTCCATCTTGGAAAATGCGCCGACCCCTCCTCGCTTCCTTTCCCAACCCTACTCTCCTATGCCTTCTTCCACAAAGCACATCTGTTCAAGCTGCCCCTGGTTAGAATCTCTCTGGGGGTAATCTTGCTCTTCAGTCCAGTATCTGATCACAGTCAAGTCCCCTTGATAGTCTAATCTCAGTCTGTTCTTATAGAGTGGTATTTCCTCAGGCCCTTGCTCTTGTGTTTTTTGCCAAGAACCCCCCTTTCCCCTTGATTCTCACATCTCTGGTTTATTCTTTGGTCTGCCCATTTGAGTAACCTCTGCTTATTTTTTTTTTTAGGTCTTGGTTTAGATGGCCCTCCTTCCCTTCCCCAAAGTCAGGAATGGCCTATTTCTCACAGCTCCTTGTGACACCAGAAACATACACTAGGTCCCACTTCATAGCTGCCAGGCTCTCTATCAGGTTATGGGGACAAACTTCTTTAGTGGGAGTAGGGATTGGAGAACAGGAAGCCTTTAATGCCATGGAAGACTTTGAACCCATCCTAAGGGGAACAGAAAGTCATGGGGAGCTTTTGAATGAGGGGGGTGACAGGGCTCAGAGCCTGCCTGCTTTGTGTCTTCTTGCTCAAAGTGACTTCCCAGAGCACAACTGCCCCAGTTACAAATGCCTTTCATGGAGCTATCAGCAACCAGGATACAGTCTGACCGAGAAGCTATGTGTGTAGGACTTGGGTCTCAGGAGGAGATAATGGGGACAAGGTAAGATATTGGGAAGTCAACCAAAATCCAGATTGATTTTGAATGTGTGTTGGGCACTGAATTTTGCATGCAGAGCAGGTGCTCTATCATTGGGGTTCCCCTCTCCCCAGCCTCAAAATCCAGATGTCTTGAGGGAATGATACACTGATTCTTAAAAAGGACCTGAGCAACATACTCTGAAAACCTGTGACCTAAGTGGGCACTCTAAAGGCTGTGCTGGCTGCTGAAACAGGCCAGACACTTTGTCCTGACCTTCACTGCTGTGTCCTGGTGGGTCCCATGAGGGCTAGGCAGGGCTTTGCTGTGATTGTCCTCTGTTGCTGGGAGGTGAGGGAGGAGCTCCTGGCCTTGGTCTGTAGACCAGGCTCTGAAGGTAAAGGCTGTCTAGTGACAGTGACCTTGGGGATTCCATTCTGCCTCCTGCAGAAGCAAAGACCAGTGAGATGGGAGAAGAGGGCTACGTCTTGGCTGGAGAAGCCTAGCTGCTGAGGTTTGTTCTAAGTTAGGGTGCCTTGGGCCACAAGACTTCCACCTCACCAGAACTCCGCCTTTGGAGGTTACCTTCCTGGCCAGGCTGGACATCTGTGGGGGATGGAACATGATTTTGGTGCCTGAAGGTTCTGGGTTCAAATCTAGAATCACGACTCATCTAGAACCACAACTCATACATCGATCCTGCCTGTCACTCCCTGCCTCCAGGTCCTGCCTGATCTTGCTGTGGGTGACAGAGTGAGGTTGTCTGCTCCCATTTCCATTTTTCTTTTCTGAGAGGGATAAAGACGAGTGTGATCTCATGGCAGACTGGGTTCTAATGGGCACTCATGGCCTAGGGAAGGCAGAAGTGGCTTCTCAGGAGAACATATCCTCTGAAGAGGTTGATAACATGCTAGACCTTGCAATATGGCAAGGATTCAAGGCACTTCAGGAAGAAGTGCAAGGGTTCAGGAGTAGAAACCAGGGTGCCAACATTTCAGTAGTGCACCATACTAGTCTTGGAGTGGCTGATGCTTTCAGAAACACGGGCTCACATCAGCCTGGGCCAGGTTGAAGTCTCTGGGCAAAAGCAGAAAGAAGTTATCTTGCTGGGACCCCACCACTCTTTGGGTTGGCCTCAGTCAGGAAGGTCCAGGTAGGCCTGGCCTCAGAGTTCCTCTGAAGTTCTCCTGTTCTTCTGCCGTTGGTTCCACTCTTGGATTTTTCTGGGCAGTGTCTCTGTCCAGAACTGTAGTCGGCCTTTCTTTAGCTTCACCCCAGTCCGTGGTTCTAGGCCAATCTCCAGGTATTGTTCTGACTGGTTTAACTGGGGCCAAAGAGGCAACCTCTCGCCATTGGGGTTCCTGGGAGGGAGGATTTAATGAGAACCAAAGGTTGAATCTATGCCCTGGGTAGATGCAGATATGAGGCCCAAAGCCTGGCATGTACAAGCCACCTACTCACCCTGTGCGTGCAAACTGAGCCCACTGGGCCATCATGGTTAGGCTCAGCTGCTTCTCTTCCTCTGTGGCCTCTGGGAAGGCTGGTGAGAGGGACAGATCTGGATCAGGGTCAGGAGAGGCTTGGAGTATGCACATAGGTCCCTGATGGTGACTGGAGACCTCTGTTCCCAAAAGACCACCTTGGAGCATGGTAGCCTAGGGATTGAATGTCTGTTTGTCCTTACCTAGGAGGGAGCTCTCATCTGTGAGGAAAGGACCTCCAAAAACAAAGGCACTCTCACACCCATGGTCCGCCTTCACCCAGGCTGGCTTGAACTTCGCAAAAGAACTAGGCGTATGCTGGAACTCGTACAAGAAAACAGGGCACCCAGCATCTACAGAGAAGGAAGGATGCATGTTAGGTGCCCACAGTTTAATCAGGCCATCTGGGAGCACAAGCTTTCAATGACATCAGTCTTCACTGTAATAATGGTGCAGACTGGAGATGGACTCCAAGCATTCCTGAGATTGCTTGGTGGATGTTGTTGCTTTTTAAAGACAAAAATCTCATTTGGTCTAGGCAGTCCTCAAACTTACTATGTAGCCAAAGGTGACCATGAGCTCCTGATCCTACTGTCACCACATCCTAAGTGCTGGGATGGAAGTCACCACACCTGGCCTGACTGAGCACAGCTCTGTGTGCTGGGTCATTCATTCCACACACAGGATGATCAGCAGTTCTCAACCTGTGGGTTGAGAGCCCTCTAGGGTCACATATCAGGTATCCTGCACATCAGATATTTACATTACAATTTATAATGGTAGCAAAATTGCAGCAGTTATGAAATAGCAAATAAGTACTTTTATGACTGGGGGTCTTCACAGAATAAGAAACTTTATTAAAGGGTGCTAGCATTAGCAGTGGTCACACCACTGCTTCAGATTAACCTTCACTATGTTCTCACTTTAAAAATGATGAAAGTGGGGGCTGGAGAGATGGCTCAGCGGTTAGGAGCACTGACTGCTCTTCCAAAGGTCCTGAGTTCAATTCCCAGCAACTACATGGTGGCTCACAACCATCCACAATGTGATCTGGTGCCCTCTTCTGGAATGCAGGTGTACATGCACATAGAGCACACATATGCATAAAATAAATCTTTAAAAAAAAATGATGAAAGTGAGGCCTAGAGAGGACCCCCTGCATCTTGCCTGAAGTTGTAAGGCTAAGAATTTTGGGGCTCTTACAGGACTGTGCCAGTTTTAGGGGTGAAGCAAGACTTCTTCCAGGAGAAGCACTTAATTGCTCACTAACTGACTGAATCTCTGAGAAAGAACGAGTGATGGTCCCTGCTGGGTGACCTTTCATAAGTCACTTTAGCTCTCTGAACCTCTGTCCCTTCTGCAAAGTACTCTGCTGGAGGTACCACCCACTTCGGTGGTGCTACATTCCAAAGAAAGAAGGGCTTGGAGGTGGCAGTAGGGTTTGGTATGCATGACATCAGGGGTTTCTACCTATAAGCAGCTACATCATCTGTAATGGTACAGGGAAGGCAGCAAAGACTGGCTTACCTTGGAGGTGTCTTGAGAAGTTCAAGGTAGGAATGACCAAGCAGATATCACTCAACAATTCCTGGAAGGCATACCTTGTAGCTGATGTATCTGAGCCATTATCTAGGTATTCATCTATGACGGTGGACATAATTTCAGGGGGCATGTCCTGGAGTGAGAGATGAGGTTCAGATCTGTTCATGTTCCACAGCTTTGGCAGACCTCCCACAGATTCCCCACATTCTCCATTATAGCTTCTTTTACATCCTGGGGCTCATGCTCCAGGGGACAGTCATCCACCACCCGGTCTCCCTGGGTGTTTTATTAAAAGGTCCTATCTGGGTAGGATAAGCTCAAATGTAGAGTGAAGTGTTAGCCCCATGGCCACCGCTTATCTGTGTAGGTGTCTGAGCTGCTCCGAAAGCCAGTGTCTTCCTGGCAAGTGGTTTGGAAGCCTATGTGAGGTCTGCAGTCCGCAGTGTGGTCTGGAGGCAGACGCTAGGTGGAAGTTAGCCAGGAATAAGCAATGATGGGGGGCGCCTCACAATTCCAGAGAGCAGCAGTGAGGTTGCGTGACAGAGAGGGCTCTGGGGTTTCCAAAGAAGAGCGTATACAGGTGTTGCCTGGGTATCTGGTCAGCTCTTTGCATGCAGAGTCCAGTCTGTCTGGTGGAGCTCAGGTGAACAGGAAGCATCATCTCCATTTGAAGTGGAGCTATGCGCTCAGAGGGACTGGGAGAACTGGACAAGCGACTGGGGCTGAGATCTGTCTGACCCCTAGGTTCACCTGGCTCCATATCTGACAATGGAGTCTTAACGTTTGAGCTCTGTGGTCACTTTTTCTTACCTGTGCAACAGGGGAACTGATAGTTTCTGACACTCAGAGCTGCCATGAGGACCAAAGAGGACGAATGTCTATCTGCATGCTGAACATGACACAGTGCTGGGTAAGTTGTGGTCAGGAAGGGGCAATCTCCATAGAAAGAACGCTGCAGTCACTGGTTTCCTTTAAGAACCATACCATCTCAACTACTCTATTTTTTTGAGACAAAGTCTCACTCTGTGGCCCAGGCTAGCCTAGGTCTCATTATGTAGCCCATAAGGTGGCCTTGAATTTGCTGTAATTTTTCCACCTCACTTCCTGAAACCTGAGGTGACAGTCCAGAGTCACTGCTCCTGGTTTCTTTAATTTTAATGGAACTAAGAGTCATCACTAAGGCCAGGCGATTTGGGGACTGGTGAGCAGCATTGGGAGTGGATCAGGCACTGTTGTACTAGGTGCCTTCCAGCCCCTCCCTCCTTCCTCTTGCCTTACCAGAAGGGCCAAGAAGGGCCTTGAAATCTCCAGCAGGTCCTCCTGGGTCAAATGTTCCAACTTATCCAGGATATTCCAGACCTGTCGGGACAGTATAGGTCAAACATTGTCCTCCACCCTTGGGCCTGAGAAGGAGGGCATTCCTAGGGTAGTGTCCACAAACATGTGATATAGTAATGGGTAGTCAAATCTCTAAGCACACAAACCATAACTGAGAAACTTCTAATTGCTAAGAATGGGGATGCCTAGGCTAGTGGCATTGCATACAGCAGTCAGAGGCGAATGATGGTACCACTGGGGAGGAGAATATTTATTAATTATTTTTCTTCTTCATTTATATATCTCTGCGTATATTTGTTTGTGCGCACATGTGTGCACATGCATGTGTATGCTTTGTGCATGTGTGTGTGTGTGTTTGTGTGCATGTGTGTGTGTAGATCAGAAGTTGATGTTAGTTGTTTTTCTCAATTTCTTCCCACCTTATCTTGTGAGACAGAACCTAGAATTGGTCAGTTTGGCTAGACTGACTGACCAGTGAGCTCTAGGGATCCTTCTGCCTTTACCTCCCCAGTGCTAGGATTATAGGCATCCAGCCCATGTCTGGCTTTTTTTATGGGTGTGCTGGGGATGGAGCTCAGGTCCTACATGTTTCACCTCAGAACCTCATGGGTTCTAGTTAAAAACATCACATGTTGCCCAGTATGTTGGCTCATGTAATCCCAGCACTTGAGATGCTGAGGCAGGAGGACTGCCTCAAGTTTGAGACCAGCCTGGGTTACATAGTGAGTTTTAGGACAGCTGGACTACAGAATGAGACCTTGCTTCAAAACAAGAAACAAACACACAAAAACTGCGGGCAATAGAATCAAGTGCTGACTTTATATGTTATAGGTATTTTTGATTTTGAGATTAAAGCTCATTAAGCAGCCCAGGTTGGTCTCAGACTTGAGAGACTCCTACCCCTGCCACCTGAGTGGATCACGGGAACATACGCTGGCCAGCTTAGATGATCTAGTTTTAATAGCACGTGACATCTGACTCCCTGAGTTCAAATACCAAGTCTTGCTGGGTTCATGAAAGTTACTTGAACTTCTTGTGCCTCAGTTTTCTAATCTGTGAGAGAGAAATGGCAATGACCTGCCTCCCACGATCACTGTTGGACTGTGTTCATGTATATCCAACCCCTGGCATAGAGGCATAGAGAAGCCAATGGGGGAATGTCAAGATAAGAAGACTCTTTCCTTCCTTTCTTTTATGACACCATAGCATCAATTGAAAAGAGCATTGTGAACTGAAGTGGCCCATATTAGCAGCTGCTCAAACCACAAAGTAAAGAAACACTGTGGGACTCTTCCTTTGTGAGAGGTTTCAGCCATTGAAAACAATTGATGGGTTAGGGGGTAGTCTTTGGGGCAGAGAACTTGGATGGCATGTTCCCACATGCCATCTCCAGCATCATGGGAGGGAGAGGAAAGTTTCTATGAAGATGTGTAGACAAGTGAAAATGGTAGGATGAAGCTAGGTGCCCAGGAGGACAGTATGGTGGAGCTCTTTGTACCCAGACTGGATTAGCAGGCACCAGTGGCTTAATGCTGTCTGAAACCTAGGATTTTACTCAACCTCTCAGGCCCAGAATCACACTTCCCAGTTGCTTAGAGCAGGTTATATAAACCATCCACCAGCAAGAATGCACTGTGGGTTGGAACTTCCCAGAAGGCCACTTTGCAAAAGCTGGATCTTCAACACAGGAACATTTGCCTGGTGAAAATGAAGCTGAGTGGCCCTGACCCTCATCTTTCTCACCTACCAAATGGGAATGAGCAGAATGCTCAGGGCATGACTGTTGTGCTGATGGTACGGGGAAGATTGTCTGGGCAGGGCCTTGAAGAGCAGAGGTGCCGGTGGACACTCACCTTGAGCATGAGCCAGCCAAACTCATGGTTGTTAACTCCCAGGAGGTAGGGCACAGTGGGGAATTGTTTCTCCATTAGGAGCTTCTCTGGGCTTTGCGGGAGGAAGGAGTCGTTGACTACATAGGAAATGTTCACGTTTTTCTGCCAGAAAAAGCAAGGCAGGAAGCCCATCATTGGAATCAAGCCTACTGATTCCACATGAACTGGACAGAATCCCTCTGTCTGTCATCATCCCCAAGAGGCGACTTACCTGCTTGTTAAGGTCCTTTCCTTCCTTCTGCAGCAGACACTGCACCATCTCAGCTGGGGTTATGGAGCTGCAGGCCACAGAGTTGGCAAAGGTCTAGGGACAGACAGAAGAATTTGCCTCTCAGACACACACCCTTCACTTCCTGTACAACGCTCCCTGTACTGAGCTGTGGCACCACTTTCTGGGTCCAAGGCTAGCTGGAGAGACCTGCCATCAACTTAAGGGGCTGGCTGATCCCTGTTTCTGTGTCCCTTTTGTCTGTCTGAGAACTGTGTACTTTTGCAGTTCAGTAATGGTTTGTGACATCAATAAGGACATTTATTGAATTAGTGAAATATTGATAATTCAGATATAATATCTGAATTATCCCTTAAAACCAGTGTTACAATGCCCTGCTCATCCTCCATCACAGCTGGGGCCTAGGATCAGCTGCGATGATAGGTCCAGCCTCTCATCAATTAATCTACAGCACCCCATGGTACCCCTACCCCATCAGTGTCTCTAGAGCTTGCCTAGACTCTATCGTCACTATCTAAACTGCCTTTGATTTCCAGGATTGTTCTTTCCATTCCACCTTCCACTCCATGTGGCTTAGATTTGTTTCCCTGCCTCTTCTAGCCCTTTGCATCCTGCCCAAACTCCCAGGGATGGTCTTTTATGTCCCTGCACTATTCTCCACTTCTTCTGTATATTCATTTCCTGCTCTGTCCACTACCCGATGGCTTCCTGCTTCTATGACCCATGGCTCTGTCTTATGACTGAAGCTTTTGCGTGCATAGTTCCTATTGGGAAAGTGCTTGGTGGCTTCTTCTGGCTATTCCTCACAAGGAATCTCTCAAGTGACAGGGTGTCTGGGAATGGAGGGCTCCCAAAAGACCCTGAGGGAAAGGGGAAATACCTAAAAATGCCCCCAGGGAAGGACCAGAGATAACCTGCTTAAGGGTGGCCTCCTCTAGAAGGCCATGTCTGACTGCCTACCTCCTAGACTGCACTAGTTAATTGTCCCTGAGCCTATCGGTGACTCACTAGCAATGAATCCTTCCTCTCCACACCTGGCCTAAAGGTTAACACAGGGCAGGGTGTGGAGGCACACCTATTATAAGAGAGTGAAGGAAAGGCAGACCTGAGCTTCAGGCCATGCGTTCAACTCCTTCAGTATGTTGCTGGTGACAACCCCACTCTGGGATATGGCTCTGTGGAAGAGCCCTGCTGACATTGGGGACAGGACCTGGGAACAGCAGAGAAGACAGATGATGTTAGAAGGCAGAGGAGCTAGGAGGTTTTGGGCCATAAAAGCCCTCTCAGACCTGACCACAATTGCTAGTTCTCTGTGGTAACTCACCAGGGTTGAGACGATGATACCACCAGCAGAGTTACCGAAGACAGTGACACAGTTGGGATCACCCCCAAAGGGGGCTATGTTCCCCTGCACCCAGCGGAGAGCGGCTACCACATCCAGGAAGCCTCGGTTGCCAGGCATGTGTTTGTCCCCTGTGCTAGGGGCAGGATGAGGCACTGATTAGCTCAAGACAGCTTCCAAGACATAGTTTTTTTTTTGTTGTTGCACTCTGCAAATTTGCTTTGCATCAGCCTCCAGGGCACTGGGAACTCCTCTGCTCCCCAGGCCTGACTTGGCTGTGAGTCACCATGGACACCTGTTTTCCCAGTACATGATATGGGCAGATGTAGCAGGGCAGCCAGTCAATAAAGCTCATTGCTCTTTGTCCCCATCCCCAGCCCAGGGCTCAACAGGCTTTGCCCGAGTTCAATGTTCAGTTTTGGCTTTGCTTGGCTCCTTTCCCACTGTGGAGTCCTGGGATGTTCTCTCTCCCTCTCCTTGTGTGTGTGGGTGTGTGTGTGTAGTACTTGTGTATATGACTTCCTGTTGAGTGTACACACATGGAGGGCAGAAATCAACATTAGGCATCTTGCTTAACTGCTTTGCCTCTTGGTTTTTGAGACAGGGTCTGTAATTGACAACTAAGTGCTAAGATTACAGACATGTGCAGCCATACCCAGCTTTTACATGGATGTTGGGGACCTCAGTTCACGTCCTTATGAACTTTACTGGCTGAGCTACTTCCCTAACCCCTCTACCCTCAGATTCTCATAAGAAGACCTTCCTCAGGGATGAAATGTCCTCTTCCAGGCTGGCTATCTCACCTGAGGAAGCCAAAGATCCCAAGGCGGTATTGGACAGTGACTACTACCACATCACCATAGGCAGCCAGGGCTGATCCATCCTGGGAGGTGGAGGAGCCAACTACCAGAGAGCCCCCATGGATCCATACCATGACCTGTAGAAATGGCTATGAATCAGTGACCCCAGGTTAGCCACCCACCTGGTAAGCCCAGGGTATTCTGAGGACCTCTGGGATGTTTAGAGACAGGGGTGTAGAGGGCCAGGTGGCATGGTGGAGCTGGCTGGGATCCACTGGACTACATACCGGCCTTCTGGCACCTGCAGAGATCTCAGTGGGGCTGTAGATGTTGAG
This sequence comes from Lophiomys imhausi, assembly GCA_907164525.1. Taxonomy (NCBI): domain Eukaryota; kingdom Metazoa; phylum Chordata; class Mammalia; order Rodentia; family Muridae; genus Lophiomys; species Lophiomys imhausi. Next base: position 1,059,307 of record CAJQZJ010000896.1, on the reverse strand, counting down.
GGTCAGGCAATCCTCAGAAATAGGGAAAATTTGAAGCTTTTCGTTGAGGGTGAATCTGCTGTTAATCATTCTCTCTACATCCTGCAGGCACCTGCAGCCAAAGGGGGAGTCCCAGGGCCAGCTCTCAGCTCCACACACCCTGGCATCCAGCCATTGCCACCACCTTGTCCACTTGTCCACCTCCTGCAGTCGTACTCACATTGGGGGATTGGTGCTGGCATCCCGCACACCTTCCCAGGGCTGTGGTGGGAGTGGGGCTGAGAACCGCAGAGGTCCCAGTGGTGCCTGAGCAAAGGGAATGCCCAGGAAGACATTCACCTTGTGGCCTGTACCCTTCACGCCCACTTGCCGGCCTCGCACACGACCCAGGGGGGTATCCACTTCAGGCTGAGTGACTTTGGGTCCTGAGATCGGGGGAGAGGGGTCCTTGGGTGAGTGAGTTTGCAGCCTTTATGAGGTGATGGATGGAACGATGAACTTTTAGAAGGGATATTTGCTTCTCCAGTGTCTGTTTTGTGGGGCTCTATTCTGAGTACTCTCCACACAGCATCATGGTTGAGCGCTCCAGCAAGTGGTTACCTTTGTGGCTGTTATTTGTTTGTTTTTGAGACAGGTTAGGCCTGGCCTTGAAATTTCTATGCAGTGGAAGCTGGGCTTTAACCCCTGATCCTTCTGTCTCTATCTCCTCAGTGCTAGTATTACAAGTGTGTGTTAGCACACATGGCTTCTATCTCCACGATTGTCCCTGTCTTCTTCTTCTTCCTTACCTTGTATCCCAACCTCTAGGCTGAATCAGGCCTGCTGTCCACTTGAACCTCAGGTTCCTCACACGCTAAGTAAGGTGTGATAATCAACCTTGCTACCTTCTGTGTCCAGACGTTTTGACATCTGGAGCCTGGCTATTTTAAACCCACTTAGCCTGGGTTGTTTATTCTTGCCCACTTGTGAAAGCAAGAAGAAAGCCTCTCCTCGTTTCCCCTTACTTTTTCTGTTGTCTGGTGGCTTCCCTGTATGGCCTCATGGAAGTGATTTGTACTCCTACTTTTTCAGAGAACTGTGAGTAAGCTTCCTTTATGACACTCTTGTTTGTCTTATGATGACAGATTAAAAGAAGTCTTGTGTCCCTTTAAAACATAAAGGTAAGACTGGAGATATAGCTCAGTGGTAGAACTTGCTTAGAATGTTAAGGCTCTGGGCTCAGTCCCTAGAAAATAAACAAACATCACCACCACCAAAACACACACACA
>CAJQZJ010000896.1:1002653-1058050 GCA_907164525.1 Lophiomys imhausi | reverse complement strand
TAATACAGACCCTGCTCAGACAGAATACACACTGCCATCATTCTTCTATATTAGAACCCTTCCCAAAGAGGGCTGTTCACCCTTACTGGTCCCTGCCTCTTGTCCCCTCCGTCCTCAGGTTTCCTACCCAGGTGGAAGCCCCACTTTACAGGTTTAGGGAGTGTGTCTTACCAGTGACGGTGGCAGGAAATGCCAGGAGCAGACAGGCCACCCAGACTAGGACACTGGACCCAGTTTGTACCATTGACCCCATATTTCTCATAACTGATTGGAAGAAGCTGTGGAAGGCTGGAGGCGTCTTGCCTTTTATAGTACCATTTACCTGTGAAAACTAACTTAGTCCGCCCCAATTGGTTGGTGGCCAGCTCTGAAACTAAGTGTCCTCTGCCCTGGCTGCTCTCAAGAGCCTGTAGAACATTGCTATGATATGGCGCCCCCTGGTGTTCGACTCCCAGCTCTTGCCTGGCATGGTGCTGCACTCTTAAAATTGCAGAGGCTGAATTGCTGGTCTGCTAGATTCTGAGCTTCCTGTAGGACTCTAGGTGAATTCCTATTCCCTGAAGGAGGACTAGTCAAGTAGAAAAGAGTAATCATTCCAAGCAAGACTGGAGCTGAGAAGTGCAGAAACTAAGTCTCCAAGCCCAGTATGCGGGTACTCTGTGATGAGGGGTGACCCCAACACCTTCTGCTTCGTTGGTACATGTTGGTACTTTCCATAGGCATGCGTTTTGGGACTTATAGCTTTTCAAGCTTAGATGGCATCTTGTTGTTTTCATTACCTTTATAGGGTCCCCAGATAGCCATTCTGGCTCCATTTGGGCATTACCCTATTGAGAGAACCCTAAAGGAACTCTGAGCTTGCAGCAAACTTCTTCCTGGCTTCATTCTTTTTTAAAAATCCACCAAGCTTCCGAGACCCCTTATTTGCAACCTGAAGGCACATAGTCCTAGTGCCATATGCCCACCATGAAGGTGGGCATAGGTGTGCTGAGGGTGTAAGTGTGGTCTAAGCCTGCTTGGATCATGACGGCAGAAACTGTTGAGTATATCACTAGGATGTTGGAGTCCTGAGGTGATCCTATTCAATGAGTTTGTGAAAGGAACCCCAGCCCAGCCTTTAACACAGAGAACTATTGTCTTTTGACCATTATTGTAGGAGAGACATCCTTCATGATTTCTGAGATGTCCACAAGGCATCCTTCCTATTGTCCTAGTATGTATGAGAGTGTATGTATTTTTAAAAAATATTTCTTTATTTTTGTTTTACGTGTATGAGTGCTTTGCCTGAATGTATGTCTGTGCATCAGGTATGTACAGTGTCTTTAGATGCCAGAAAAGCGTGCTGGATCTCTGGAATTGGAGTAAAAGAGGGTTGTGAGTTATGATCTGGGTGCTGGTAATCAAGCCCAGGTTCTTCACAAAGGTAACCAGTGCCCTTCACTAATATGATTCCTCTTCAGTGCTCCACATATATTTTTGGTACAAGGTCTTACAATTATCCCAGGCTGACCTCAGACCCATGCTCCTATTCCCTTCACATCCTGAATGCTGGACAGGCAGACTCCTCCATTTTTGATTAGAAAATTTAGAGGTACCCTCCACCTAATCAGAGAGATCAGATGAGGTTGGGAAAGGAAGATCTTCCAAGAGTCACTACAATCACTGTCCTTATAGTCACAAGTCCAAAAAGGTGGTGGGAGTGAAGATGAGGGAGCAGAAAGCTGGGACTGGAGAAGCTGAGCAGGAAGGTGGGAGCAGAAGCTGAAAGTCCAGGGGGTGAACAGAATGTCCACAGTGAAGAAATGGAAGTGACCTTTGGTTGGGGTGAGGGGAATTATTTGAGCAAAGGGACACATGTTTACTCTGAGTGAGCCTTTCTCTGGCAAGGAAAACACCTCCTTGCTTTCAGGACCCTAGCTGATTAGGTCTTCACTAAAGGTTCCTTGTTCTTTACAGTTCATGGTTTGAGGTTCTGCATAGCACATTCCTACTTAGTCGTGGCTCTTTTTCATTTGAGATGCATTAGAAACTAGCACTTCCCAAGGCTCCTCACTCCATAGTCGAAATCCAATTCAAGGTCACTTATCTCCTTACTTGGCAAATCTTTGAAAGTTCACTTCCTTTTCAGAAGTTTCAGAAGGCTGTGAGGATATAACTAACCCAGGCTGGGCCTAGAAGCCTGAATTTCTTGAGGAAGCGATGTGGAACTCAATCTCAAGAAACTTGTAATACCCACTGAAAACTAATCATGGCCCCTGCATTCTAACTTTGCAGGCAGAGCCCAGTGCTGTCTGGGTCCCTTCTCAGAGACTTTGCAGGGGTGTTTAACATTTACCCTGACCGAAGCAGTCAGGTCAGAACACTGTGATCACTGCTTGTCCTTGACTCTAACATTTAGCAAGGCCTGTTGTCAGGTCACTGTCTCTTCCTTACACTCTCTGGTCCAAACCAATGTTCTAGCCCTGCCTTGCTGATTTACTCTCTGCTCCCACAACTGGGCTGTGGGGACTGAGAGGTCCCAGTCCTTCCAGCTCAGGGCCACGGAACTAGTTTCTTTATGTTGACTCAACAGTCTAGTATGTCTTCCTAATCCTGAGCTACCATGTGCCACAGCTGTGGGAAGGTCCCTGTGCTCTGCCATGTACTGCAGCATCATTCAGAGGCCAAGACCAGAGTGAACATGTGAAATAAAGAAGACTCTTGGGGCATTTCTGTGGTGCATGTGGTGTGTGTATGTGTGTGTAGTGTGTGTGTGTGTGTGTGTGTGTGTGTGTGTGTGTGTGTGTGTGGTGTGGTGTGTGTGTATAGTGTGTGTGCGTATGTGTGTGGTTTGTACTTGTACAGAAGTGTGGTATAGAGAAGTAGATTCAGGGAAACATCTGTAATAAGACACCATTACATGCCCATTCATCATGATCAGATTTAAAACAAATAATTTATTTATTTTATGTACATTGGTGTTTTGACTACATGCGTTTCATCAGATTGTTTGAAACAGGAGTTACAGACAGTTGTGAGCTGCCATGTGGGTGCTGGGATTATGAACCTGGGTCCTCTGGAAGAGCAGTCAGTGCTCTTAACCGCTGAGCCATCTCTCCAGCCCCCCATTATGATCAGATTTAAAACCATAAGACTATGAGGCCTGGTGGTACATACTTGTAATCTTAGCACTTGGGAAACTGAGACAGGACATAGAGTAGTTGGCATGGGATTAAAAGAGTCATCTTGGAAGATAGTTTGGCAGTTTTTTAAAAAAGTTAAATGAACATACACTTGTCATATGGCTCAGCAGGTCTACTCTCATTTTATCCAAAAGAAATGGGAACGTTACATTTGCCTACATGAAGTCATTAGTAATATCTGCCTCCATTCACTCAGATGTGTATCAGCTAGTGAGGGGTATAGTGTGGTGTGAGTGTACATGGAAGCCACTCTACAGTACAAGAAGAGAACTGCTCCTTAAATCTCAAAAGCACTAGGTGAAGAAAGGGCTACTCACAAATGGTTCTTTTTGTATTGTGATAGACAAGACAAACAGCGTGGAAAACAGTGAGGTGGTTGCCAAGGAGTTCAGGGAAATGATTAACATAAAGGGACATGGGGAAACTTTCTAAAGAGAAAGAAACATGATACTTATGTGGGGGTAGTTTACGCTCCTCAATTATTCATATTAAACATTTTAAATGGATGAATTCAAATGTATGTAAATAATCCACAATGAAGCTCTTACAAAATAAAGCTACCAAAAATCTAAAAATTGTCCCTCAAGCTTCCCCTTTGATGAAATGTCCTGTGCATCAGGAGAAAGGAAGCCCTCACAGGCGCATTTGCAGCAGGCGCTGCAGCAGACGAACATTAAGAGCTCTTGGCTGAATGCTGTCCTTGCCTGTCCCCTGGTGCTCAGCGTGGGCAATGCAGGCACTTCATTTTCAACCCAAAGGTCATGGTGCCCAGTGTCAGGTACCAGTGTATGAAAGAAGGGAAACTTCACCAAACTAAGAAAACCAAGAAGGCAAGTGGGTCAGAGGTAAGTGGATGGGAAAGTCCCAGAGTCTATACGATGAGGGTTACATCATGATAGGGTTTATATCTAAACCTAGATATAGGTGGGGATAGCTACACTTCTCAATTATTCAAATTAAAAATTTTAAATGGATGAATTCAAATGTATGTGAATAATCCTCTAAAAGACAGAAGACACTTTTGTGGAACAAAGAGGCAAAGTGAACAAAATTTGTTATTTTTATACAATGAGAAGAAGTACAAGACAAGGTTAGTGAGTGGTACTTGCCTTGTCCCTCGGGGAGAGAAAGGAAGTTAAGGGCAAAGGAGAAGAGAATTACTCAAGAAAATGCAAGTGGAGAGTGAGGGATACCTAAGGTCTGGAGGTGGTAGGGACTGTGAAAGGCAGAGAGCCATCTTTCTGCTCCCAGAAACTCCCAGGGAGACAAGGTCATAACTCTACTCCTGGATTCCAACCACAAATTTCTGAATCCAAGAAGAGTCTTTTTTTTAAAAAGATTTATTTATTTATTTTACACATGTGAGTGCTTTTATCTTCATGCACCTGGCATCTCAGTATAGATGGTTGTGAGTCACCATATGGTTGCTGGGAATCGAACTCAGGACCTCTGCAAGAGAAGACAGTGCTCTTAACCACTGAGCCATCTCTCCAGCCCTCCAAGAAGAGTCTTAAGGTAACTTCCCTGCCAGTGTGCAGCAATTGTGCAGGCGTGGCACCTGTGTCTTTTACAGACAAAGGGGCACATGAGCAGTGTCAGAGCATTTGGGCACTTTGGGCTGACCCCACTTGCATTCAGCTCTACATCCCTAACCAACACAGGCCACTATAATTATGTGTGATTGCTTTCAGATGCCATTAATTCCTGGATCTTTTGAAGACAGGACCTTGGCCCAGAACTCAAACCTGAGGGCCATCAGGGCCTGACCCATTGCAGGCTAGATATCCAGTTACTCCTTCCCTTGGCCAAGAACAGGACAGCGAGGTAGGCCCTCAACATGAAGGTTCCCGTGGATACACTCTCCTAGCAGGGCTGAGGATCATTCAGAGCCCTGTTGAGCTTGGGTCATATCACTTGATTTGGGTTAGGGCAGGAAACCAATCAAACCAAGAGCATTAACTTTCCTGATATAGGGAAGAATTTAAGAACTACTCACAGTGGGGGTGTAGGGTATGGGGTAGGACACGCCTTTAACTGCAGCACTCAAGAGGCAGAGGCAAAAGGATCTCTGAGTTTGAGGCCAGCCTGGTCTATAGAGCAAGTTCCCGGACAACCAGGGCTACATAGAGAAACCCTGTCTCAAAAATAGGGGTGGGAGGAGTATTTATTAATGTCTGTTCCATATGGGACCACCTGTCATGTTTTGTCCTTCCTTCTCAGAAGTGAAGAATAAAGAATTGTACTACAACACTGTGGCCCACTGTCCAGATGATGGGGGAATGACCAGTGAGTGACTAGTACCCTTAAGAGATCTCAGTATGCATTCTGACATTGTGCATGTGGCTATCATTTGATGAAGAACTTGTGCATGCTTATGAAGTCACCACCATGCCACCATGAATAGGGATCTACCTTTGGGCAGTTGGGGGAGGAGTGTCCTATCACTGGGGAGCCTTCTTGCATAGACACTCAGAGAGCTGCTAGCCTCTGCTGGTTTGCAAAGCTGGCTCAGTATCTCATCCCCTTCCTTCTCAGTCCCTCCTCCTCAGTGTGGTCAACTACAGATAAGAGGAGGACAAGGGGGCTGGAGAGGTGGCTCAGAGGTTAAGAGCACTGGCTGTTCTTCCCAAGGTCCTGAGTTCAATTCCCAGCAACCACATGGTGGCTCACAGCCATCTACATTGAGATCTACCTGGGCATATATGTAGAGCAAATACTATATACATAATAAATAAATAAATAAATGCTTTAAAAAAAAAAAAAAAAAAAAGAGGAGGACAAGGGTCTATGTCCCAGTCACCCCGGATAGCTGCCCACTCATGCTCCACACTTAACTTCGTAGTTGTAGCCTGACTCTGGGCCCCAGGCCTGCTTCCCTCTCTCTCACCAAAGAGCCAGGACTTGCCCTTGTCCATCCATCCTGTCTTATACTTCCCAACCTCCAAGTGAATCTGCCTCAGGATCATTCCTTGCCCAGTGGCCTTTTCTCTCTGATACTGGAATGTCCTTTAGGGATTGATCATGACTTTCATGCCTGACATCATGGTTGGGGTGGGGACAGGCAGCAAGACAGGCTGGAGTGGTGAAAGGATTGGATTCTAACTAATAACTTTGGATGTAGGATGATGCACATCTGGTCTTGCCCTTTCTCTAATGCTCTGCATCCCAAAACACACAGTGAAGGTGATCATCCTATAGGGACCCAGCTCTTGGGTACTGAGGAAGACTCATCCTTGTTGTTCCAGAAGGAGAGTCCAAAGACAAAGAGAAGCTCATTGCCATGGTTGAACTTTCTATGGGATGACTTGCCATCCTTGAAGAAGTTGGATGGATGCTGGAACTCATAGAAGGAGACAGGGGCATGGGAACCTGGGGCTGAGGACACACTGTGACAGAGTGACCCTTATCTGGAGCTGTCCTGCCTTAATCATGGTAGCAGGATAGTTGGACCAATAGCTGGCTGGGATTTAGATTGTGTGTAGGTGAGTCCCAGCTTTGAGCAGTGGCTGTGGCTATGGTCTTGGTCAAATTATAATCTTGGTCTTCCTAGCTGAGTCACTGAGTATCCTCATCTCCTCAGTTCCTCATCTGTACAATGAGTAAGTCATTGGGATTTACTGGGATGAGGACCATAAAGTGCCTCATAGCAGGGACCCAATAAAGATTTGGGTAGGACACCACAGATCTCATTTGGGACCCACAGCTCTGAGCTTTGGCCCAGGCATCAGGACTCCGTTTCAGATATAATCACATTGAAAATATGCTATTAGGAGTGTAGGGATCACAAAGATGAAGTCCCCCCATCATCTGCTGGAACCGGGCTTGGAGGATCTGTGGTCTTCAGTATCACATGTGTACTCCAGTATCAACATGTTGCCAAACTCAGGAGGCAACATCTGACCTAGTGGAATCAAAGAGAGGCTGGTTAGACAGGGTGGAAAAGTCACTGGGTTGGGCCTGGAGTGGGAAAAGATAAGGAGGAAAGAGCCAAATTCTGGGGTGTAGAAAGAATTAATTAAATTATTTACTAGTATTTACATTATATTAAATTGGTTGGTGGCAGTTGTTAATACTTAACCCGCCATTATAAATGAGCACACAGACACCATGTGGATTTTAACAAGCCTTGGCCTGAATTGAGCAATTTTGGCCCATCTAAGCTAGCTCTTAATTCTATTCTCCAAATAGGACCCCATATATACATACATCCCCTAGACTGCTATTCTCCACACTAGGCCGATGTTCCAGGCCACATGGAATGATGTTCTTTTCTCTAACCCATGGCGTGTGTCCTTCTTCCTGCTCCAGCTGCTTGTCTTGGAGGCTCCTTCTACTTCATTTACTGGAGGCTTCTTCTTCCTCATCTACTGGAGGCTGCTCTGCTTCAGAAGCCCCTGCACCTTAGTCCCGCCTACCTCTGTCTTTGCCCAATCTCAGGCCTCAGCATTTATTCAACCAATCAGAGACAATGTAAGTAACAGACAGCAAACAGTACCAATTAATTATCATTTAGAATGCATATTATTACCCCATGACTGGGGTAACCTCACATACAGAAAGAAGCATTGCTCAGGCTATGTTCATGGAGTTGTATTGGTAGAACTTCTGGTTGTGGTTTCTTTATTATCCACAGTTCCCAGGAGCCTCAACATCCTTTCTGATATACTCTACAGAATGGCCCTCAGGGTCTCTCTGTCTCTTTACTTCTGGCTGTCAGTGGTGTCCATGTTATAGGTGGCAAGGGGAGAATTTCAAATTGGGGGGGGGTGTGAATAAATCTGGGCTCACAAAGCCTTACCATCCTATCAGGGCTTCCAAGACACCAGAGGTAGAGATATATCTCATTTTTTGGACTTGTTTTATTTTTAATTATATATATGTATTTGTGTATGTAGGTGGGCATGTCTAGGTGAGTACAGGTGCCTTCAGAGACTAGAGGTGTTAGATTCTCTTGGAGCTGGAACTACAAGCAGTTGTGAGCTGTGTGATGTGAGTTTTGGGAACTGAACCTCCAGAAGAGCAGTATATATACTCTGCTCTTGTCCCTAGATCTCACTGTTGACATCAATGATAATGCTGTCAGGTTGAAAACCAGAAGAGGGTACCAGCCTTTGTCTGGGGAAGAAGACTTTATCTATACAATACCAGCTATGATCTTGAAGGCCTGGGATGTGCAAGGTCAAACATCAATGGTGTGTCCTGGAATGTCTCTGATATCCTGTGGATACCTTACACTCATTCCTGGTTTATCCTTAAATCTCATCCTGAATGGTTCCATGTCTGGTTCCATATGTCCAGGGCATCAGTTTACATCCAATACTATCAGACAACACGATCTGAGGTATTTGTGACTGAGAAGTTAAAGGCCAGGTGGCCTTCTGTTCCATATACTATTGCCCCTCCTCTTCCATACCCAGGACCACTGGGCCTGACTTTGTTGATGGCTAGCATTTCTCCTTCACTCTTGACCTACAAGCAACTGATCAGGGCCTTTAATCTATCTGCTCACATACAGACAAGTTGGCTGCTGTCTGTAAAGGAACTAGATAGGGACTGGCTCATCTTTTCAGTCAGGGAGATAAGGGTTTTGCCAATATCTCAGCTGAGTTCAGGTGCTCTCCCTCAAATCCTATGATCTGTTTAGATTGTAACATGTATGAAATTGTTCACACCTCACCAAGGCTGAGAAGTTATAGAGGAACCACCCCACCTACTCACATGGTTCTGGACACACGGGGAATGCCCTGGGTGCATCTTTGCTAGTTAGAGAAGACATTCAGCTTTTGTGAGGCAGAGAGATATACACCATGGCCCTTGAGATTCTCAGCAATTTACACACACACACACACACACACACACACACACACACACACACGCCAGTTCCCATAGCACCTTGGTATCCTCATAAAATGGACCGAGAGCCAGAGGCTCTGAGGACAGGGGCAATGACCGCAGGCCAGGGCTTGGTGGCTGAAGGTGTTAAAAATCTCAGAGGAATTGGAGACCAGAATGAGCATCAGAGACACCCCACTTTCCATGATGGCACCTGAGTATTTGGTGACTTAGAATTGCAGCTTTGGAAAGCTCCTGATTCAGTCTTTTGAGTGTGAGTTACTTAAAAAAATCTCCAGAACATTCCTGGAACTTACTGTTTGACTTCTGAGAGTCATCAGGGCTCTGAGTCCCCATGTCACTGGCCAGCTCTCTACCCTTGGTAAGAAAGCCTTATTGTACCTGTTAGTGAGGAGCATCTCATGAACTGCAGCGCAAGGCATGCTAATCTTGTCTCTTCTTATCTTCCTAAAATATCCTCTTATCCCCACAACTGACCATGGCCTACACTCATAGGCAATTTGGAGCATGGGCAAGTGGGTAGATGCTGAGATACAGGCAATCCTCAGACATGGAGATGAAAGACAGGGTCTGGTTCTACAGGGTCACATCCAGTCCATTCATTATATCAACATTCTAAAGACACCTGGTGGCAATGGTATTTATTTTGGAGACTGTGGACCAGATGTAGGTCTATATTTGCATCTAGCCATCTTGAGACCTCATATCCCCTGGTGCTCTGCTTACAAATATGATCTCTTCCTAAAGTCCCTTCTCACTGAAGTCAATTCAGTTCTGGTGAAGCTGGGGAGGAGCCCAAACATCCAGGGAGGCCTCAAGGTTGTTAAAAGCCTTGGAATCCATTCTTCTTTTTTTTTTTTTTTTTTTTTTTTTAAAGATTTATTTATTATGTATACAGTGTTCTGTCTGCAGGTATATCTGCAGGCCAGAAGAGGGCACCAGATTTCATTATGGATGGTTGTGAGCCACCATGTGGTTGCTGGGAATTGAACTCATGACCTCTGGAAGAGCAGCCAGTGCTCTTAACCGCTGAGCCATCTCTCCAGCCCGGAATCCATTCTTCTTATAGCAGGAAATTGAGAACCCTAGGACTACTGTGGAAACTACTGGTCACATATGAAAATTACTACCTATACCCATTTGGGTCTGTACATACAGTTGGTGTATTAATGAATAGATAATTCTTTCCAAAAGGGGAGTTGAATGTCCTTCATTTCATATCCAGATTCTCAGAAAACATCCTTCTTCAACAGAATCACTAGTTGGAAACACATCACTTGATCCTAACCAATGGTACCTGATGTCTTTGGTTGACAGAGTGACTTTGGAGGATGGGTTGCCAAGGACCCAGTGCTTCTTTCTTCAGGGACTTGTAGTATATACTACTGGTCTCTTACAGGTTCATGGAACCAACCAGTACCTCTCCTAGAGACTACTTCCCTGGTGGCAGAAAACTCTAAGTATAGCCTGAATTAAGGTACAACTGGATCTCTGCTCCCCTCTTCAGCATCTGCAACTGGGATTCTCCATTTCTCAAGCCCTGAGCCAGAAGCTGGCCAAAGTTATTTCAGCCTGTGCACTCAGAGAGCACTTAGCAAAATGCTCATGAGAATTCTCATTTCCTGTGCAGACAGGAAACTGACTGTGGGTTTGAGATGGAGGAATTACTGCAGCCTGGCCTAGAGCTCAGAGCACCCACCCAACCTAGAGCTTGAAGTCCCCTGGAACCTAGGAGAGCTTACACAGCTGGGTGAGAAGTTCCATCCCTCACACCAGTCCATCATTCAGGAGGCTTCAGGGCATGCAAAATGCAGTGGTCCTGCAGGTGGCTAAGTGAAGAGAATTTCCATGTCATTGTCCTTCATCCGGGTCCTTCACCTCACTTGGCCCCTGTGTGTGTTCCTGGTGGGGTTGGCTGCCTCCTGGGCTGTGGGTGGAGAGCTGATTCTGTAATCTGCTTCCTTGTCACCCACATCTTGGCCTTTCGGGGTGGGGGAATCCTGTTCTTCAGTCACTGGCTTCACATACTTCCCCTCTTTCACGTGTGTACTACCCCCACCATCAATTTTCTAAAAATTCCACTTCTGTGATAGGTTCAGAATTCCTATAAGCATTAACACAAAGAGCTTGTGTGTATGTGTGTGAATGGCTGATGTCAGGGGTTGTGTTTTAGAGGAAAAGGAAATGAGGTGATGAATTCTGTGATTATACTAAAAAACCACTGAGTGAACACTGGCTATTGGGCATGGCCCAGGGGACTTTAATAAACCTTTTGAAGGAGCTGTATATGGGTGGGACAGAAGAAGGTGTGACCTATTACCCATATTCTTTATGATCAGTCAATTATACTTTATCTTCCACATTACTGGGCTCAATGTCCCTACCCTGAATCTATTCTGATCATGTAGACTTTTTCTCTTGCTGTTATTCTCTAAACAATATAGCCTGACAACTATTTACACAAAATTAACATTTCACTAAGCATTCATTATAGGTTACCTATGTTCATTTAAATAAAACAACTCAAGTGCATGAGTGAGTGCTTTGCCTGCATGTATGTATGTGCACCGCATGCATGAAGTGTCTGCAGAGGCCAGGAAAAGGTGACAGAACCCAGGAAACTGGAGTTATAGGTAGTTGTGGTACACTATATAGGTTCTGAGAACCAATCCAGGGTCCTCTGCAAGAGCAGTAAGTGTTCTTAACCACTGAACCAACTCTCTAGTCATCTATATATGCTCATTAAAAAATATATTCCTAGGTTATATACAAACACTGCAATTTAAGGTAAAAGATGTGAACATCTGCATATGTATGTTTGTACTATGGGGCCCTGGAACCAGTCTTGATGGATACTAAGGGATAACTATATTTTGTCTGTATGTCAGAACAAGGCAAAAATCTTATTTACTTTGTGGTTTTGGGGACAGCATAAGATGAAGCCATTCCAGCTTCAGATTTTCTATGTATCAGAGGCTAATTTGCCTTGAAACTCCCAATTCTCTTGTCCTCACCTCTTGGGATTGTAGGCATGTATCACCAGGCCTGATTAAAATCTTATTTTAAAAGGGAGCTCTTCCTGTCTCAAGGCTAGTCTCTACAAAAATGGTTCTCAACTGGTGGGCTGAGATCCTATTGAGGGTCACATATCAGGCATTTACATTATGACTCATAACTACAAAAATTAGTTATGGGGTAGCAATGAAATATCTTTATGGTTGGGGGTCACCACAATATGAGGATCTGTATTAAAGGGTCACAGCTTTAGGAAGGTTGGGGACCACCTCTCTACAAGGTGCTCAGCAACGGAAGGTGTGCTGGCTAGTTTTATGTTAGTTTGACACAAGCTAGAGTCATCTGAGAAGAGGGAACCTCAACTGAGAAAATATCTCCATAAGATTAGGTTTAGGGCATCTTCTTAATTAGTGAGAGATGTGGTGCTAGCTCTGGGGAGGAGGTTTTAGGTACTAGAAGATAGCAGACTGAGTATTCCATGGAAAGCCAACTGGTAACCTGCACACCTCCACAGCGTGTGCTTCAGCTCCTGCCTTAAGGTTCCCCCTGCCCTGTTTGAGTTCCTGCCTTAACCACCTTTGATGATGAACTGTGCTGTGGAAGTGTAAACTACATAAAACTTTTTTTTTTCTCCAAGTTATTTCCCACCATGGAGTTTCATCGTAGTGACAATAACGCCAATTAAGATAGGGGGAAAAATAGGAGCTAGGCAGAAGTGGCCGATAGAGATGAGACAAATGTGGCTTTGTGCTGGGTAGGTTTGATTGTGATAAGGAGGTAGTAGGCAATCAGTTCCCACACTAGAAACTCTTGGAGTGAGAAGATAAGGCACCAAGGACTCTTGCAGGCATGGTGCCCACATGGCCTAGCTTCTGATATTGGCGTAGAGGCTTCCTGGCAGACACAGCACACTACCTTTGCTCTAAAAACTAAACCATGCCTTTGTTGTGGCAGCATGCATGGGGTAAAGAGAACCCAGTGAACACACATAGCAACTTTGAGACATGGTACAGGGGCCTTTGCATTCCCAGGTCTAATAATCTTACACGGGTTCCCTTTGGAAAGGGTAAGGTGCTTTTCTGGCCAAGAGAAAGTCACAGACACAGAGAAATCATACTATGAAGCTATTCTTATTGTAATATTGACATCCATGACAGCTCCAGCCACAAACACAAGAGGAACATGTTCCAAGTCTCCCATCAGATACTATGTCCCCAGTCTGTTGATCCCAGATTGCTCAGACCTCCCCATCTTCTTACTCAATCTTGAGTGTCCTCATCCATCCTCAGCCTTCTACTGTTTCAGGGACTCATCTTTGGAGCTTTAGATAAATTCAATGAGTGCAAGTGTTCTGTGATGTCACCTCCATCCTCATCTGTCTCTCTGGTGCCTTCTCTCCTGCAGTCTCAGCAGCTCTGTGATTTGGTTCTTGGGGCCTGGAGTCTTGGCATGGGCTCGAAGTAGAGGCCCACAGGCTGCGGTAATTAGTCATTCATGAATTCAGCCCAGCCCTATGCCTGCCTCATGGGCCTCTTTTTGGTTTGCCTCAGGGCTCTGCTATGAGGCTGTCCTCTGCCACAGTGGCAGGTAGTCAGTTAGCAGGACTTTACCCAGGTAGGATGTTGGATTTGAGAACTTATGTATGGCGCTAATTGGGACTGAGGAAGGTAGGTGTGGCAAGAAACAGGCATTTATTGGAAAGGAGTCATCAGAAGCCTGATGGGATGATGTTATGCATTCTAAATGCTAATTAACCTGCTCCCAGAGCCTGCTTGCTGTACACCAAGTGAAGCTATGCTACTTTTCTTGTTAACCATAATCTCTGATTGGTTAAATAAATGCTGAGGCCTGAGACTGGGCAAAGACAGAGGTAGGCGGGACTAAGGTGCTCTGACTTCTGAAGCAGAGAGGTTGATGGGTAGAAGAAGCCTCCAGAAGAAGAAGGAGAAGAAGCCAAGAGCAGGAAGGAGGACATATGTTATGGGTTAGAGACAGGATCCTCATTCCACATGGCCTGGAACGTCAGCATAGTGTGGGGAATAACAGCCCAGGGGACGTATGTATATATGGGGTCATACTTGGGGAATAGAATTAAGGGCTGGCTTAGATGGGCTAAGATTGCACAATCCAGGCCAAGGCTTGTTTTTTTTTTTTTTTTTTTTTGGTTTTTTGAGACAGGGTTTCTCTGAATATCTCTGGCTGTCCTGGACTCGCTTTGTAGACCAGGCTGGCCTCGAACTCATAAAGATCCGCCTGCCTCTGCCTCCCAAGTGCTGGGATTAAAGGCGTGCGCCACCACCGCCCGGCTAGGCCAAGGCTTGTTAAAATCCATCAGGTGTCTGTGTGTGCTCATTTACAATGGCGGGTTAAGGATTAACACCACCATCCAATTAATAATAATTTAAATACTGGTTGATAATTTAATTAGCCATTTTCTACAGAAGCCTATGACTACCAGGCAGGTCATGGCCCCTTTCTCTCCTCCCTGTCTTCTTTAACCTCCTTCAAAGGCATTGTGTGGCTTCTTCAGCCTTTTGGAGATAGCATGAACACAGAAAACAGAAGGAGACCTACCTCCTGTGGTGACACTGGGCAGGTGCAAGCACTGTTAAAGCACAGATAAAAATCTGTAAATTCACTGTTGCTGTAATGTGATGGTAAGTTCTTTAAGTCTATGCTGTAAGCACTCCTACCATTTTCATCTTCCCACAAACGAGTGAAAGATATTGGGGATGGGCAACTTGCCTCATTAATTAGCAGCTGTTGGACTCTTGCTGTCCTGGCAGCCTCGAGCGGAATGGCTCTCAGTCTAAGAAGCAGCTATTTTGATGCCAGCAACCAACCATCTTGAACATTCCAGGGATGCCTTGAGACAACCGTGCGAAATTTAAAATTGATTGCCTTGGCCCCAGAAGGCACAACCTTAGCCAGGGTTGCTTGAAATTAGTTTGTACCAGATGTTTGCTCTTACAAGCCTTGACAGACCCTAGCTGATCCTGCAACCATTTCTGGTTTGGAGCACTTCTCCTGGTGGTCTAGGACAGCAGTTTTCAACCCGTGAGTTGTGACCCCTTTGAGTCACAATGACCCTTTCATAGGGGTCACCTAGGACCATTGGAAAACACAGATGTTTGCATTATAATTCATAACAGTAGCAAAATTGAAGTTATGAAATAGCAACAAAAGTAATTTTATGGTTGGAGCTCACCACAACATGAGGAACTAACTGTATTAAAAGATTGCAGCGTTAGGAAGGTTGAGAACCACTGGTCTAGGAGATGAGTGGCTGTGACCAGGTGCTAAGAGGCAAAACTGTGATTGGTTTAAAGCACAATCCACAAAGATTGTGATTGGTGGTTAAGAGGCAAGGATGATTGGTCCAAACAAATGATTGCTATTGGTCCAAATGTCCCTTTCAGGCCATAGCAGTCTGTCTAGGTTTCCTCATGAGTTAGTTGGGAGACCATCATCCATGTTCCTTCTTTTGTGTTGCATTAGGCCCAGTAAAAGGATTCTCAGTTTTGTCTTGCCTACTTTCAGAAGTGTTGGCTGAGCTGGTAATAGGGTAGAGAAGCAACAGAGACTGTGTGTGTGTGTGTGTGGGGGGGGCAGCAACCATGTCAGTCATAGAAGAATGACAGCACAGCTGAGCAGTCAGTTGGCCAAGCTGTAAACAGGCCAAATAGTAAAGCAGCTGGCTTCTTGATAGCAGCTGAAGAAGCAAGCCTTGCACCCCAGTGATAGCAGCCTCAGAGATGGCTGTGGGCCTGCAGTGCCTGGCTCCTGAGCACAGCCTCCAGTGCCTGGCCTTTGGAGAAGCATGTGGACAGTTCAAAAGTGTCCAAGGCAAGAAGAACAAAGCTGAAGAGCTGATAAACAGCCTGTAGATGATCAGAGACAAGGACCTGTGGGCTCTGATTTCCAGGAGTGTTCCAGGGAGCTGTCAAGTCTTCAAGAATTTTAGAGCCAGGCTGAGAATTTTATTATTATTATTATTGTTGTTTTAACATTTTATTATTGTTATGTATATATGTGTATGTCTGAGTGTCTAGTCATGGGCATCCTCAGAAGCCAGAAGAGGGTGTTGGGTTCTCTGGAGCTGGAGTTACAGGTAGTTGTTGGCTGCCCCTTGTGGGTGCTACGAAGTGAACTCAGGTCCTTTGCAAGAAGGTAACTGCTACTAACCACAGAGCCCACCACTCTCTTTCATAGACTGAAAACTTGAATACTGATCATTACTAAGGGTTAAAAGACCTGATACTTGGGGCTGGAGAGATGGCTCAGAGGTTAAGAGTACTGCTGCTGGCTGCTCTTCCAGAGGTCCTGAGTTCAATTCCCAGCAACCACATGGTGGCTCACAACCATCTATAATGAGATCTGGTGCCCTCTTCTGGCCTGCAGGCACAATGCAGACAGAACACTACACATAATAAATAAATCTTAAAAAAAAAAAAAAAAAGACCTGATACTTAATGGGCGGTGGTGATGCATGCCTTTAATCCCAGTACTTGAAAGGCAGAGGCAGGCAGATCTCTGTGAGTTTGAGGATAGCCTTGTCTATGGAGTGAGTTCTAGGACAGTCAGGGCTACACAGAGAAATCTTGTCTCAAAAAACCATTTTGCCTGGTGTGGCTACTCATTCTGCCAAACACTGAGAGAAACAAAAACAAAAGTTGCTGCCGATGAGCAGTTGAAGAGCTGCCTGCTCATGATAGAGCAAAGGGTAGATTTGGTTTTTTGAGACAGGATTTGTCTGTGTAGCCTTGACTGTCTTGAAACTCACTCTGTAGACCAGGCTGGTCTTGAACACAGAGATCTACCTACCCTGCCCTCCCAAGTGCTGGGATTAGAGGCATGAGCCATCACCTCGCAGCTTTCCTCCCAGTCTTAGTCCCAATAACTCAACTGTTGTGGGTTGGGAGAGAGCTTCTTCTTAGAGAATGTATTAGTCACTTTTCTGTTCTGTGATAAACACTAAAACCAAAAGCAATTTGTGGAAGAAAGAGTTTTATTTTGGCTTAGGATTCTAGAAAGAGACTCTGTAACGGCTGGGGAGGCATGGCAGCAGATGGCCTGAACAGAAAGCTGAGGAATCACGTCTTCAAATACAAGCATGAAGAAGAGTGACCTGGAAGAGAATTGAGGCTATAATCTCCAAAGTCTCCCCCGCCTCCATGATGTACTTTCCCATTGAGGCTCTGT
Source organism: Lophiomys imhausi (assembly GCA_907164525.1). Classification (NCBI taxonomy): domain Eukaryota; kingdom Metazoa; phylum Chordata; class Mammalia; order Rodentia; family Muridae; genus Lophiomys; species Lophiomys imhausi. Next base: position 1,040,798 of record CAJQZJ010000896.1, on the reverse strand, counting down.
CCACTAAACCTCCCCAAACAGTTTCATGGAGCATGGACCAACTGTTAAATTTGTGATCCTTTGGGGACGTTTCTCATCCCAACCTCCACAGAGAAGCATCCTCAGGATTCCACCAACAGAAATCGGGACAGTAGGGAACCACCTGAGTAAAGGCACCGCTCTCTCCTGTGTCCCTCTTCAAAATGAATGTGTTCTTCCAGGTGACTGTATCTTTTATTTTTGAGAACTTATCCTTGCTTTTAGGCATCAGCGGGCCCATTCAGCACATTTCTCATTCTCCATAGCCTATGCATGGGTAATATGACATTTTCCTTGAAAGTTAAATATACATTTGTCATATGGCTCAGACATTTCAGGTGTTAGCCCACAAAAATGAAAGCATGGGGTATGATCACAGAATCTTGTGTCTGAAATTTTCATGATAGCTTTATTAAAAATAACCCAAGCCTGGGTTTGGTGGTAGATAGATGTAGTCTCAGAACTTGGTTGTTAAGTATAAAGGCAATCTCACTTGTTTGGGACTCTATAATTTCCTTTCTTGTTCTCTGCCATACTGTGAGGCAACTCAATGTACTGTCATCAGTGGCCTAACAGATGACATTCCTAATTTTAGATATTCTTATCATTTAAAAAATATTTCCTGGGCCTGCTTGCAGCAGGAGTCACAAAGCTGTGCAAGTATGTGGCAGAGAGATGGGAGGGAAAGAGAAGTTGAATGGTTTGAACACTGTGAAGAGAGGAAGAACTGGAGAGGCGAAGGTTCAGAGGAATAGCCTGATGTGAGTAGGCTGCCACCTGAGGCCATGGTGAAGTCTGGGCCTACACTGCCACTGAGGGCCATGTCTGGGTCTGTGGCCATGCAGCAGCATGAGGCTGTGTTGATGTCCATGGCTCATATTACCACCTAAGGGCATCCCTGGTCTGGGCTGCCATCTGGGACAATGCTGATGTCCAAGGGTTGGGCAGAGCTGGGCCCATCCATCATTGGCTGTGGTATTCTGGAGAGCTGGCCTCACCCCTCTTTGACTGCAGCACTTGGGAAAGGGGCCTTGCATCTCCCCTGGGCAGTACAGTAGAGCTGGCTTTGGTGGCGAAGGCCAGTGCGAGCTAGCCCCAAAGGCATGAGAGTGCTCGAGCTGGCTAGCACTTGCCAGATGAAGCATTGGGTGAGCTAGCTGAGGCAGTGCTAGAGAGCTCGTTCTGGTGTGGGTGCAGGAGAACTGGTGAGCTGACCAATTCAGCTACCACTCAGGCCCAGATTTAGAGCTTTGAGTTGGCTCACACCAACATCTGTCCCATCTATGAACTTTTGTAGCACATGAAGTGGCTAATCTTGCAGAGCCAAAGCTGCAGGATCTCCATGATGTAGGGCAGCAAAGAAATATCCAAAAGGAATACCCGTGAGAATCCAGTATTGATAATGTAACAGAATTCAGAGGCCTCAAACCAGACCAATGACTCATCGCAATGAATATTTGCAAATAAAGATGTGTGAACAAAAGGATATACTGTGGAACACTCTGTGACACACAACAGCTTTCATGACAAGATTTTTTTGTTTCTTTTGTTTTTGTTTTTAATTTTTATTTTCCTTTTGGTAGGGAGGTTGTAGGGCGGTAGGGCAGATAAGAAGGGACAATGGAGATGTCCTAAAAGGAGATGAATGGGACTGGGGTTCATGATGTGAAATTCACAAAGAATCAATAAAAAGTTAAAAGAAGCCGGGCGTGGTGGCGCACGCCTTTAATCCCAGCACTCGGGAGGCAGAGGCAGGCGGATCTCTGTGAGTTCGAGGCCAGCCTGGTCTACAAAGCGAGTCCAGGACAGCCAAGGATACACAGAGAAACCCTGTCTCGAAAAACCAAAAAAAAAAAAAAAAAGTTAAAAGAAAAAATTATTCCCTATCATTTAAAAATATTCTTTCTCTCAAGACTCACAGTTTATGGATCAGTTCAACACATTTCTTCTTTTTCATAGTCTAGGCATGGATAATAGGACATGTTTTTTTTTTTGAAAGTTAAATATACTTCTGTTGCTTGCCTCAGAAATTTCAGGTGTTAGCCCACAAAAATGAAAGCATGGAGTTGATCACAGATTCTCATCCCTTCTGTTTGTGAAATAGGGTCTCACTATGTAGCCCTGTCTGGCCTGGAGCTTACTATGTACACCAGGCTGGCCTTGACCTAACAGTGATCTACTTAGTTTTGCTTCCTGAGCACTGGGGTTAAAAAGTGTGTGCCACCACACCTAGCTTTCTCTCTCTCTTTTAAAAAAATTGTTTTATTTATATGTTTGTGTGTCTGTGTAGGTGAATGTCCAGAGGGTGCAGGTGCCCCAGAGGCTAGAAGAAAGCCTTGGATCCCTGGAGCTGGAGTCATGGGTGGGTGTAAGCCATGAGAGAGAAGTACTGGACCCTGAACACTTGTCCTCTGGAAGAACAGCAACCGTTATTAAAAACCGAGCCTTCGCTCCAGCCCCAGATCAATTTTTAGGATAGAAAAAAATCTTAATATCTGGGGGCTAAGGAGATGGCTCACTAGTTAAGAGCACTTGCTTCCCTCCCAAGGGACCCAAGTTTGGTACCCAACACCCATGTCCATCATTTATAGCTGTCTGTAACTCCAGCTCCAGAGAATGTGACATCTTCCTCAGGTCTTTGTGAGTACCCTCCCATAAATAAATAATAAAATAAATCTTTAAAATTTGACCTAAAAGAAACTCTAATACAGGGCTCTTGTAAATGAGGTCTACGGGAGCTTGATTGGCGGTTTGTGGTGGGAAGTGTTGGTGAAAAAAGTGTCACCTACAAACCAGAGAGAAAATCCCCACTAGATACCAAATCAGGTGACACCTTGACCAACACTTTCATCATCTAAAACAGACAGCAATAAACTTCTGTAGCTGTGATACTTTTGTTGTAGTCACTTGATTGAACCAAGATCCTGGGGATTCCAGAACCCAACTGCTATAAGCTGGCTCCTGCTTATAGAATATGAGAATACCAAGGACTTGCTGAGGAGCAGGAATGTGGCTCAGCTACCCAGTTTGTGAAACTCTTCTCAATGAATGTAACAATGAATGGAGAGGGACTGGAAAGTCGGGAAAGAAAGAAGGTAAGATGGGCAGAGGTGACATACAGAAGTGAAGAAGGAAGAGATCTATGCTCTATGGCCCTATGAAGGGTGTAGGATGGTGGTGACCACTGGGGCTCACTCATCTACTCATGCCTGGGGGACTTACTGTATGTATGATAAAGGTGGACTTCTGGTAGGCTTGGCAATGGACATCATGCCTTGGATTCTTTGTAAATGTTGTTTGGATGGATGAATGAAAGGAGATGAATGGCTGTGTGAATGTCAGACTAAACCCCACGTCTTCAAAAGGTATGGTACGTAAGCATGCAGGGATGATCCCACCCACACTCAGGACAATTCTTTCCTCAGCACAGAACATTACAGTTCTATGTGCTTGACTTTAACACCCTTTAGCTCCTGGATCTTCCGGGGCAAGATCTTGGTCCAGAACTGAAACCTGTGGTCCTTCAGGGCTCGGCCCACGGCAGGCTGGATGTCCAGCTGCAGGTACTGCTCCTCTTGGTCAAACACTGGCCAGTAGAGCAGGCTGTCACCATTGGGGTTCCTGTTGACATGCCCTCCCAGCAGGATGGGGCTGAGGTTACTCTGAGTCCTTCTTGGACCAGATTCCCTGATTCGGTTCAGGGCAATGGATCAAGAAGGCCATAGCATTGTGGGAACTTACAAAGGGGAAAGTGCCCTGATCTAGAGAGGCAAGTACCACTCACTAGTGACTGCTCTACGTAAAGCAGGGTCACCTGGTAGAGGCAGGCTCTGAAGAACAGTACCACTACTGTCCCCATCCTCTAGGCTACTGGAAGATGAGCAGTGACTTGAATTCATTAGGAAATCTCTGTCTGAATTGTTCTGGCATTGTGGAGGAGGCTGTCATGTGATGAAGGAGCTATGCATGTTAATGAGGCCACCACTCACAAGGGGAGCCCTGTGTAGGTACTTGCCCCTGGAAGTTGAGGGGAGAGATGCCTTCTTATCCATTTCGGGCAAAGTTGGCCCAGTACTTCATTACCATCCTGTTCAGCATCTCCTCCTCCTCAGTGAGGTCAACTGCAGACAGGAGGAAGACAAGGTCCCAGCTGCTCCTCCCAGTTGCCTGCTCATGTTCCACACTCACCATCTCAGGTATAGCCTGGCCTTGGGCCCCAACCCTGGGTCCATCCCCTCCTTACCACTCAGGATCTAGGACCTCCTGTTCCTCAGTTTTCCTTTATGTGACTCAGTCCCTACTTGAATCTACCTTGAGCTCATTCTTGAATCCGAAGGCCCTATTTCCATTACACTGGAAAGTCATTTAGGGAATGGTTATGCCTTTGAATCACCATCAGGTCTCATACCAGGCACTGTGGTTGGCCAGGTTGGGTTCAAGCAGAGGGAGCACAGTTTGCAGTGGGAAGGGACTTGGATTCTAGCTGTAAGATGTGCACACCTGGTCTTAATCATCCTGAGTCTTAGTTTCCACAGCTGAACAGTGAGAACAGTCACCTCCCAGCAACCCAGTTCCTGGGGACTGAGGAAGACTCACTCGCGTTGCCACAGAAAGATCTAAAGACAAAAGGAAGCTCATCTCCATGGTCAGCTTTCACGTGGGGTGGCTTGATATCCTTGAAGAAGCTGGGCCAATGTTGGAATTCATAAAAGTAGACAGGTGCATAGGAACCTGGGGGTGAAGACACACTGTGACATAGAGACCCCTCACTTGAAATTCTTCCTCATCCACGGTTGAAAGACAGCTGGTTTGGATCCAGATGGTGAGAATGTGGCCTCATTAATGGCTCAAGGTCTTGGTTAAATCATGATCTTGGCCTTCTTAGCTGAGTAGTTTAGGCAAGTCACTAAATGTCACTAACCTCATCTGTAAAATGAAGGAGATATTTGGCACTTAGAGAAACATAAAGATGTACTGAAATAAAGACATCAAATGGATGATACCAGGAATCCAATAAAGACAAGAGTAGGGACAGATATGGCGGCTCACGCCTATAATCACAGTATTCAGGAGGTTGGAATGGGCAGTTTGTTATGAGTTCCAGGGTTACATGGGCCATAGAGTGAGATCCTGTCTGACATGGATGGAGATCTGGGCACTGTAGAACTCACATGGGATCCACAGTTCTGGCATGGCCACTAAACATCAGGCTCAGATCCAGGTGTGCTTATGCTGAAAGTGTGCTGTTTGTAGTGCAGGGATCATGAAAATGGTGTCGGCCGTCATCTCCAGGAACTGAGCTTGGAGGGTCTGGGGATCCTTTGTGTCTCCCATGTATTCCTCCATCAACAGGTCTCCAAACTCTGGAGGCAACCTCTGGTAGAGGGGGAACAGGGAGAGGCAGTTAGGCAAGGTCCGGGGCAGGGAGACAACAGTCTCAGGGCAGGGAAGTGGGGCCTGAGATATTTGTCATGAGGTATAGGGAAAAAGTTCCAAATTCATGGCTCTTCCCACTGATAGACTCAAATAGGAAAGTAGGAACTTATCCTATTGTTATGAGCATCTCATCTTGGGCGAGTATCTGACAGCTCACTGTTCATTGGAGACCAACACTAGGAGTTTTACCAACTGTGCTGATAAATTCCGCAGATGAGCCTACAAGGCCTTTCTGTCCAGTTCTTTCATGGTGTCAGAGATGTTCATTCCCTGCAAGGCAGGGACAAGGTCTTGATTCAGGGCTGGTTTTGTGTTCCAAATCCTTACTATCCTTCCAGAGCTTCCCAGGCTTGCAGAGGGGAGGACCTCACTGTGGACAGAAACCAGCCAAACTCATCGTTGTTGACACCAATGATGCTGGTGACAGGTTGAAAATCAACAGAGGCCAGCAACTCCTGTGGGTGTCTTGGCAGAAAGGCCCTATCCACAACACTATGGACAGTTCTGAAGGCCTGAGAGGACATTCAACGTCAAACAACAATGCCATATTCTGGACATTTTCTGATATCCTATGGGTGTTTATATCCATTCCTGGATCATCCCTAAATACCACCCTAAATGATCCCATGTTTGGTTCCATATGCCTGAGCTGCCCATTTACATCCAGTACTCATCACATCAGCATGGCCTAGAGGTGAGATATATATACCTGAGTAATTGAAGGCTATATAAGCTTTCTGTCCCATATGTCATCTCCACTCTTTTTCCCTACCCATGACCATTGTGCCTGACCTTGTTGATAGCAAGTATTTCCTCTTCACTCTTGTCCTGGAGGTAGTTCACCAGGATCTTTGAGTCCACCTGCTCACATCTAGACAGGTTGGCCTCCAACTATAAAGGAACCAGTACAGGACAGCTTATCCTTTTATGCAGGGAGAGAAGAGTTTATCTAACACCCCAGCTGAGTAGGGGTACTCATATGGGCAGGTATGAAATTGTTACAGTTTCCCTGATGCTGAGCAGTAACATACAGAGGAGCTGTTCCACCTACTCACATGGTTCTGAAAACAATGGGGTATTCTGAGTATAGCTTTGTTGGCCAGAGAAATAGCCCATGTGAGACAGGAGGTATGGATTCTGACCCTTGAGACCCTCAACAATTCTCAGGAAGGAGAGAGTAGAACATCTCCATGGTCCTTGTTATCCCCATAGACAAGACAGAAAACCAGAGGTTCTTAGGAGAAGGGTTGAGGTGGTGGGCCAGATCTGGGATGGTAGAGGGCACTCACTTTGTAGACCACCTCAGACGTGTTGGAGATAAGGTCAGGCAGCAGGGCCACCCCACTCTGCATGATGGCTCTGTGGAAGAGTCCTTGGGACATGGGGGACACAACATGTGAAGACACACTTGTACCACCTGCAGACTCACCAAATATGGTGACATGGTGAGGGTTGCCTCCAAAGTGGGTGATGTTCTGCTGGACCCAGCGTAGGGTGGCCACTTGGTCCAGGTAGCCCCAGTTGCCTCTGGCATGCTGGTCTCCAGTGCTGAAAAGTGGCAGAGAAAGAACCACAGGGCTTTCTGATTTCTGTTCATCCCCTACTGGACAGCACAGGCCAGCTCCAGGTTTACCTGAAGAAGCCTAGGACTCCCAGGCAGTACTGGATAGTGACTACCACCACATCCTCCATGGCTGCCAGCATGGATCCATCATACAAGGAAGCCATGCCTACAACCAGTGCACCACCATGGATCCACACCGTCACCTAGGGAAATCAGGACAGGTATCAACTGGTTTCCCAAACAATACCTTGGCTAGCCTCTGTACTATCCAACATTCTGCAGCTGCCTGCATGGACCCATCCTACAGTGTCATGATCTGTGTCTAGAGGAGGAACCCAAATTCAGTTAGGAAAACTAGGCCTTTTAACTTTTGTCTGCCCCATGCATCATAGTTGGCTTCATCACTCCCAGAAACTCTCATAGGTGGAAAGAAAGAGAGTGCCTTCCTCAGAGTACTATATTCAAAATAACCATGTTTTCTCCATTGTTATTGGCTCAATATATAATTAATGGCTGGAATCTTTGGTGACCTCAAATTACAACACTTGTGTAGTTTTTGAGTTTGTTTCTTTAAAAGCATATTATTTGTGTGAATGTGCGTGTAAGTGTGTGTGTGTGTGTGTGTGTGTGTGTGTGTGTGTGTGTGTGTGCGTGTCTTGCTCAGGCAACAGTGTATGTGTGGAGATCAGAGGACATGTTTCTGGAGTCAGTTCTCTCCTTCCATCTTTCCATCTTTATGTGGGTTTTGGGGATTGAACCCAGGTCAACCCAGGTTTGCACGGCAAGTGCCTTCACCATGTATGCCATCTCATGGGCCTGTGAGTTTGTTTGGTCTCTGGTTTGGGAATCAATAGAATGATCCCCTAGTACACACTCCATAGCCACATCTTCTGACTTGGAGCCATCAAGACTTTGTGTTTCCACACCCATGAGCCAGCTGCCTAATCCAACTGAGAAAGTCTTATTGTACTCAATAGTGAATGGATTCTCATGAATGTTTACACTGCAGCAGGGCCCATGCTAATCTTGTTTCTTCTAATATTCCTGCAGGATAAATGTTCTCTCATCCACAGTGGACCATGGTCTGATAGTCACAGGCAGGTTAGAACCCTCATGAGCATGGGCAGGTGAGTAGATGCTGAGGTAAAGGCAGTCTTCAGACATGGAGATGGAAGGTGGGGTCAGATTCAGCAGGGACATGACCAATCTGTTCATTTTATCAGCTTTCGGAAGACACCTGGTAACAATTGCAGTTACTCCAGGAACTGTGCACTACTCAAACAAGACCCTAGATTGGCTGCCAAGTACCTTTATAGTCTTCACTCCTGAACCTGGTTCACCATGATCCTTCCCTAAAGTCCCTTCCATCAAGTTCAAGTCTCAGCCTCTGGGGAAGCTGAGACAGAGCTCAGCCTTCCAAAAAGACCCCATGCTTTTGAGGGCCTTGGATTCCACTCTTCCTGAGGACAGGAAATGTGACTCAGTATTCTTGATGGGAATCCTTGGATGAAGATGACAGTCAGTACTTCTTCATTACCTGTTCAGGCCTGTGCATAGGAAGTGCTCCACCCACCAGTCATCAATGAATGAGTGGTGCTTAGTTTTCCCATATGGTAATGGGACCCACCTCATCCTAAGTCCAGGGGTTCTCATCTGTCCTATCATTTCCAGGTGGAATTACATGCAGTTATAATAACACTTGCCCTGTTGTGTGATCCACTGGTACAGAACCCAAGGGCCCAACATTGATGTACTTCTCAGGATCATGCTGTATCTGCTGCTAGTGTCCAGGGGCTTTTCAAAGTTGGTAGAGCCACCCAGATTTCTTCCAGATACTACCTCCCTTAGTGGCAGGAAACACTGGGTACTGCTCTAATCATAGTACATGTATGCCTGCTCATGTCTTTAATATCTGTGGGTGCTAGAGCTTGAAATCTAACAAAATTATTCTAACTTGTGAGCTTCAACACAGTTATTGGAAAATATACATGGGAATTCCCAACTCAGAGGAAAAAACGATTGTGTGGTTGAGATGGAAGAATGGTTGCAAGTACCCTATGGCTTACAGCACCTGCTCACCTCAGGTCCTGAAGACCCTTGGACCCTAGGAGAACTTACATGGCCAGGTGAGAAGTCCCACCCCTCACACCACTCCATGGTTCAGGAGGCTCTGGGGGTGCAAATCGCAGCAATCCAAGAGGTGGCTTGGCAAAGGGAATACCAAGGAAGGTGTGGACCCCTACTTCAGTGCCTTTCACATGGACAAGGCTGCCCTGCACCTGCCCTGTGTGTGTTGTCATGATGGGTCTAGCTGAGTGTTGGCCTGTGGGTGGAGAGATACATAAGAGTTGGGTCTGCTCAGTCAATGGCTCCTACACTTGGAGTGTTGCTGCTCCCTTGTCCCTCACAGCTTAGCCTTGTCGCATGGTCCTGTTCTATAGTCACTGACATCATGCATTTACTTCCTTTACATGGTGCCCTGCCTCCACCATTGGCCTTTTGATTCTATTTAAATGAAAACATTTATTAGTTTTTGGATGTGAATGCTGGATGATGGGGACTGTGTTTTATTAAAGGAGAATCGAAGTGTTGAATTCTAAGAATATGTTAAAAAAAAAAAAACCACAGAAATGTACACTGCACACTGTGTTAGCCCCAGGGGAGTTTGGTGACTTTTCTGAAGGAGTTGGCACTGGATATGTCTTCAGCTCTGCACCTCACTATAAGGGTTCCTAATGTAGGACCCAACTGTCTATTACCATTTTTCCTCTACAACCAGAAGATACTGGATCAGTGGAGGCAATTGGAATACCTGACAGAAAAGCTCTTCACTGTATTAAGTGGTGAGACTTGACATCCCAGGGTAACACACAATTGTTCCTGTTGCAGAGAGTCCTAAAGTCACTTGCCTGAAGGCTCTTCTTTCTACTTTATTAGTTCTTGTTAGGAAGTGAATCTATAACATAACAGATATTTCCCCGTATTATTCTCTAAACAATATAGGATAAGAACTTTTACACAGCAGTCATATCTATTTGGCATTACAGGACTCCTAGTTATACCTAGAGATCAATTCGTGGGTCTTGTCAGGGAAGCTTTTTTTTTGCAGCAGATGGTAATTAACACAGAGACCCACAACTGGACAAGATGCAGGGAATAAGGCTGTGGAATTCTCAGCCCCAAATGGGACATCTACAGGGATCGTTGCACACCTTGCCCGAGTTTTGGATGTGAACCTAGAGATTTCCTGTCAGGAAAATCCTGTCACTATTGCCCTAAGGCTCAAGCTACACCTTTGCCCCATATCAGGTGCATGTTGTGAAAGGAAGCCAGAGATGGCGCAGATTAATATTAGGATGCAGTGCAGGAAGTTTCTGTGTCTCCTAGAACGGGTAATCTTGCATGGGTTTCTGTTGGATAGTGCTGGGGAGCTTCTCTGTCCAAAGCGAAACCCACTCTCAGAGGGCAATCATAGTGTGAAGGCATGGTTGTTACACCCTTCAGACAGTGGCAGCTCCAGCTGCAAAAACAGGAGGAACAGGTTCCAAGTCCCACCTCCCCTGATTGTTCCTGCAATTTGATCTGCCTAACCCACACAGCTCCTCCCAGTCAGTCTCGCTCCCTATCTACTCAGTGTTGGGCGTCTTTATTTGATCCCTATCCTCTGTGGTACCAGGCACCTTTGACACATCAGATGGGTGCAGGGCTCCTGTCAATTCCACCTCTGTGTCCCTGATGCCCTCCTCCCATCAGCCTTGAGCTTCGTATCTGAATAATTTGGCAGTTCCAACCTGAGTCCCTGTCTCCTCTTGCAGGAAACTCACCCTGTATCTGGAAGAGGAGAAGCAAGAGCCCACAGGCGATTGCAGTTAGCTTCTCACAGAGTGAGTTCAGCCTCGTGGTAGGTTGGCAGGCCTGTGTCTGTGATGCCATGGAGTGCTGCTTGTGGGGTGCTGTTACGGGTGTTTCACTGATAGGCAGCTGGCAGTCAGCGTTTCATCCAGGTAGGAGTTTGGACAGGGCAGGGCATAGGCGGAGCTCAAGGTAGGGCTGGGCAAGCTGAGTGTTGCACAAACACCACATTGATTGGGCAGAGGTTGCTGGTATAGATTTTTATAGCCAGTGATCAGTGCATGGGCAGGGTGCAGTCCTTTCCATTTTTTCTCTGTCCCCTTTGGTTTCCTTTAAAGGTAGCAAATGGCTTCTGCAGTCCCTTAGATATTCTAGTCACCCTCAGGGCTAAAGTTGTTGAATTCCTTACCTTCTTTGTAGTCTTGGTCTTGATGAGATGACTGAACTGTTGGGGCAAAGAGAAAGAAGCAGAAAGTGTAATTGGAGGATCCAAGGTGGCCTCTGAAGAAGGGGCTCAAGATTTGCAGATGGAGAATAGTGCCAGCCTTTGCCAGGTGTAGAGAACTAACCGGTAAAAATACCCTTTGCTATGTTCCTCTTCTGGATGGCTGCAGCCTTCTAAGTGATGGCTCCTTCATCCTGAGAGCTCCACCTTGTCTTCAGGACTCATAGTTTACTGATCTCCTTCAATGACCTTCAGTGGTCTCTCATTTCTCAGTCTATGAACTGAGGCTTTTTGAGAGTCTCCACCCACTCAGTTTCAGCATCCATTTAAAATAATAATAATGACACTAATAACAATAACAACCATTATTTATTATTTGTGTGTGTGTGTGTGTGTGTGTGTGTGTGAGAGAGAGAAAGAGAGAGAGAGAGAGAGAGAGAGAGAGAGAGAGAGAGAGAGAGAGAGGGAGAGGACATGTTGCAGTGCATATTTGGAGGTGAGAGGACCATTCTTCTGTGGAGTTGGTTCTCTCATTTCTTCTTTATGAGGGTTATGAGGATAGAACTCAGCCAGGATTCAGTGGCAAGCTCCTGAGACATTTTTATCTTGAAAAAATACATATAAGAAACTGGAGAGCAACTTAGTAAAGTGCTTCCAAACATATGGGTCCAACCTTGATCCCCAGTACCAGTGTATAAAGCCAGGCACAGTGGTAGGCATTTGTAATCCCACACACAGAGGCAGAGACAGAGAAAGACACACAGAGAGACAGAGAGAAAGACAGACAGACATAGACACAGAGAGAGACAGAGAGAAATAGACAGACAGACAGACAGACAGACAGACACACACACACACACACACACACACACACACACACATGGGTTGTGGGAGAGGCAGAGAGACAGAAGTAAAATAAATCTTAAAAAAGAAAACCAAGATAGATTGCTCCTGAACAAAATCTGAGGTTGTTCTCTGGCCTCCACATGAACACACACATAGAGGAACAGAGAAGAAGGAGGAGGAAGAGTAGGATAGAAGGTGGGGGTGTGGGTGGGGAGAGGGAGAGGGAGAGGGAGAGGGATATGTGTGATTAGCACATGTGCAAGTTTTCTTAACTCTGTCACTTAGGCTCAGTGTACAGTCATATATCTCCTTGGAAATCATGAAATGAAGCAAGGTGTAGTGGTGCACACCTTTAATCCTACCACTTAGGAGGCAGAGGTTGGTGAATCTCTGAGTTTGAGGTTATGTCTCCCTACATAGTGAATTACAGGAAGGCCTGGGCTACATAGAAAGACACTGTCTCAAAAAATCTCAAAAAAATATGAAATGAGACTATTGATCCTGGCACAAGGAACTGGCATGGAGTTCCCTTGGTTTGTTGCATTGGAGGAGACAGGGCATCGCCTAGAGAATTTGAAGCATCATGAGCTGTGTGTGGAAGGAAGCTAATCTGACTCTGGAGGCTCTCTTCCGACTGACTTCTCAGAGAAAGGGGTGTGGGGACTCAACATTAGTCTATAGTGGTCCCTGAAAACAATCCAGGACTTGTGGATTTTAGTCCCTCACAGGCTTGGAGCCCAGCAAAGTCAGGTTCTGCATGCCTCTTTGGAGCAAGAAACATTTTCTTAGGTCTGAGTAGCCAGCATGCTGATGTATGCTGAGATCATGGATTTTCACAAATCTGTTACTCAGTGAGACGTGAATGTATTTCCTTTCCAGCCTGCTGTGTTCCAAGCCATGCTCCCAGGCCCTGCCTGGCAGATACTCCCTTGACCTAATGGATAGCTGGGCTGTGGGACTGAGAGATCCCCAGCTCTTCTCAGCTTAGTGTTAAAAAACCAGCTTCTTTATGTTAGCTCAAGTGGGTGGTGCTTTTTCCTAATCCTTGGCTGCTGAGAACTACAGCTGGGAGATGGGGAGTTCCCATATACTCTGTCACTTTATTGCACCCGCATTTGGAAGGTCTGAACTGATGGCAGCTAAAGCAACAGTGAAAATGTGGAACGGGGTTGGTTAGACTGACTCAGCAGTGAAAGGTACTTGCTGCCAAGTCTGACATGGTAAGTTAGATCTCTGGGGCCCATGTATTGAAAGGAGAGAATGGATTTCTTCAAGTTGCCCTCTGACCTTCACATGTGTTCTATGGCATATGTGTGTGCTCATGTTGGCATGTGCATGTGCACACACACACACACACACACACACACACTAACAAAGTATAATGAAACATTTAAAATATTCTTTTTATTGCCTGAGAATTTCACAAATATTCACATAATGTGTTTTGAGCCCCCATTTCTTCTCCTCTAATTCCTGCTCTATTACCTCCACCATTTCCCCCTCATAACTTCATGCATTCTTTTAAAAATCTACTGAAATGATTGAGTTTTGCCTATATGTGCATAAATGTAGAACCATTTTTTGGAGCATTGATAGCCTCTCAGGAACTGCATCCCCACAGAAAACTGACCCCCTCCCCTAGCAGCCATCAATTGGCAGTGGCTCCTCACATAGGCATGTGACTTCGTGGGCCCTTCCTCTATCCAAAAGCTGGGATTTTTGCTGACTTGATCTTGTGCAGGTCTTGTGCATGCAGTCCCGGCTGTTATAACTTCACGTATACAATGTCCTTGTCATATCTGACAAATACTGTTTTGTTGCAGATGTCTACCCCTTCTGGCTCTTATAATCCTTTCTCTTCCTCTTGCATGATGATCTCTGAGTCTTGGTGGGAGGGGTGTGATATAGATGTCCCGTTTAGAGCTGAGTACCTACTCCATGTCTGATATTCTCTGCCCATTGACTGGTTGCTGATCTCTGTTTTAAACAATATCTACTTTAAAAAGAAGCTTTTCTGATGAGGGCTGAGAGGTATACTTATCTATGGGTATATGGATAAGAACTTAGGGGATACTTTATTACTGTTCTTATTATAATACTCTCCTAGGACCTATGACCTCCTAGCCATCCACCTGATTTGGGCCCAGGCAACAGTATCAGGCACGAGTTTCATCTTGTGAAAGCTTTAAAACCAATCAGAAAGTGGTTGGTTGCTACCATAACTCTGTGCCACTATTTCACCAGTGGACATACCTTGCTAAGCCAGTCATTATTATACTTTGAAGGATTCATAGTTGGGTAAGACTGTTGATCACCATTTTCTCCCAATAGTACATAGAACCTTCCAGCATTATGAAGCTAGGCAGTAGGGATGAAGCTTCCAGATTAGGTACCAGCTTGATTTCTCATGTCCTATGTGGTGTCTTCAGCAATAGGTTTTACCATTAAGTTCTGAAGGGTAGCCAAGGACAGTGGTAATAGACTACAGAAAAGAGAACCTAGAACTGGGATTTGTATTTGATATGGTGTGGGGTCTGGGAGAGGCATTGTCTCTCTGTTTATAGTGTAACTCTTGTTTGATTATCGTATAGATGTATGGTTACTTCTATGTAAGAGTACTTCTATAGTTACTCTAGTTTAAATATATCTAAAGTTTCAAATGTAGCATCCACATGTGAGAGATGACATGCAGCATTTATCTTTGTGGGTTTAGGTTATCTCACTCAAAGCAATTATTTCTAGCTCTGCACATTTACCTGAGAATTTTATTCTTCTTTCAACTGAATAATATTTCTTTATGTACACATACCACATTTTCATTATCCATTCATCAGCTGGTGGAAATCTAGTCTGTCTCCACATATTGGGTAATGTGAATAGAGCAGCAATGAACATGGATGAGAATGTATTTTTGTAGTAGGACATAGAATCCTTTGGGAATATGTGCAAGAGTGGTATAACTGGATCATATTTATGGCAGATCTATTTCTAGCCTTTTTAAAAGGCAGGGTCTCACTGCATGTCCTTGAGTGCTCTGGAACTTGTTATGTAAGCCAGGATTGACTTGACTTCGCCGAGATCAGCCTGCCTCTGCCTCCCAAGTGAGCACTAAGATTAAAAACGTGTGCCATGCTACCTGCTCCTAGCTATAGAAATATTTTAACATCACATTTTAATTTTATTTTATGTGTATGAGTGTTTTGCCTGTGTGTAGGTCTGTATAGCACTTTGATTCCTGGTGTCCATGGAGGCCAGAAGAGGCCTGGATCCCCTGGAACTGGAGTTATCATGTGAGTGCTGGGAATTGAACCTGGGTCCTCTAGAAGAGCGAGCAGCCAGAGATCTTACCTTATGAATCATCCTTCCATTCCTTATTTCTAGCTTTTTAAAAGTAATTAATTAAAACTATATTATTTTGTGTATATGGTTGTTTTGCCTTCATTCATGTCTATGTGCCATGTACACGCAGTGCCCGCTGGGAGCCAGAAGAGGGCATTGTATCCTCTAGGACAGGAATTACAGACAGCTGTGAGTTGCCATGTGGTTACTGGGTCAAACTTCAGTCCTCTGGAAGAGCAGCAGCCAGTGCTTTTGACTGCTGAATCATTGTTTCAGCCTCCATTTTTAACTTTTAACTACGCTGATTTTCATAGTGGATGGAGCATTTTGCACTCTCACATACACTGTATTTGTTGTCTTTTTTTTTTTTTTAATTGATCTCTACCATTCTGACTTTGGTAAGAGGAAATCTCAAGGTACTTTTAATTTTCATTTTCCTAATGACTAAGGATGTTGAACATTTGAAAAATATTTTTTTGGCTATTTGTATTTCTTCTGTTTCTTTCTCTTTAATTCCTTGCTCCAGTTTTTAAATTCTTGGTTTTTTAAAGTCTTTTTTTTTTTTTGTTTGAGTTCTTTGTATGTTCTAGATTCCAGCCCTCTGTCACATGTATAGCTGGTAAAGATTTTTTTCCCCATTCTTTAGGCTGCCTCTTCACTCAAATCCTTTGCTGTACAGAAGGCTTAGTTTCATGAGGTCACATCTGGCAATTGCTGGTCTTAAGCCTGCACTACCAGAGTCCTGTTCAGAAAATCCTTTCTTCTGTCTTTAAGTTCAAATGTGTTCCTCTATCAGACTCAGGGTATCAGGTCTCATTTATTGAAGATATTGCCTTTTCTTTTCTTTCTTTCTTTCTTTTTTAGGTTTTTTTGAGACAGGGTTTCTCTGTGTATCTCTGGCTGTCCCTGGGCTCACTTTGTAGACCAGACTGGTCTTGAACTCACAGAGATCCGCCTGCCTCTGCCTCCCTGAGTGCTGGGATTAAAGGCATGCGCAACCACACCTGGCAGATAATGCCTTTTCTGCAATGTGTATTTTGTCCTCTTTGTCAAAATTCTGGGGCTGTATGAGCATGGGCTTATATCTGGGCGCTCAATTCTATTCTATTGATCAATGTGTTTATTTTTATGCCAGTACCATGCTTTTTTTTTCCTATAGCTCTGTAGTATTACTTGGATTATGATGCCCAGCAGTGTTTTTATTGTTCAGTATTATTTTCTTTGGACTATCCTGGGTCTTTTTGTGTTTCCATATGAATTTTGAGATTATTTTTTGTAGGTCATATGTACCTAGAAATTTATCTATTAGTTTAGTGAAGTTTTAAATTTAAAAACACAGAGAGAAGGAGTCATAGGAGCATTTTATTTATTTATTATTATGTGTGATATGAAGTGGTGCGTGCACACACACACACACACACACACACGGAGGTATGCATAGATGTAGGTGTGGAGGTCAGAGGACCATTTCCTTCAATTTACCTCTTTCACTGTGGAGTTCAGGGATCAAACTCCGATTCTCAGCCTTGTGCAGCAAGTGCCATTACCTGCTGAGCCATCTCACCAGCCCTTCCAAGAGCGTTTTTCTGTGTGTATTTATGCATTCTTACATTCTTGCGTACATGTTTACACACATATACATACGTGTATGTGTGCTATATATTCTTTTGGTTTGAATTTGAATGTCCCGGTAAAGGTTTGAACACTTAGCCTCCAGCTTGGGACCCTGTTTTGAAGGCTGTGGATCCATTAGGAGGTAAGGCATGGCTGGTGGAAGTTGGTCTCTAGGCCAAGGGGTTCTGGATACTTTTATGTCAACTTGACACAAGCTAAAGTCATCTGAAATGGAGGGAATCTCAATCGAGAAAATGCCTCCATGAGACTGGGCTGTAGGCAAGCCAATAGGGTGTTCTCTTAATTAATGATTGATGGGGAGGGCCCAGCCCATTGTGGGTGTTGCCATCCTTGGGCAGGTGGTAATGGGTTCTATAAGAAAACAGGCCGAAGGGGCCATGATGAGCAAGCCAGTAAGCAACACCCCTCCATGGCCTCAGCTCCTACCTCCAGGCTCCTGCCCTGACTTCCTTCAGTGATGGACTACATACGATGTGGAAGTGTAAGACAAATAAACCTTTCTTTCCTCGTTTAACTTTGGTCATGTTTTTAAGTCTATAAGTTCTATAGCAATAGAAACCCTCAGTAGGACATGGGCCTTGGAAGGTTGTACCTGCCCCTGGTTTTGTTCTTGCTCTCTCTGCTTTCTGATCTGTTGCCAGATGAGGGTGGAGCACCTTGCCTTTTGTGCTGAAGACTCCCAAACTGTGACAAAATAAATCTTCTCTTAAATAAAGTGATACCAAAGTAACATATCTAACCATGTCTATCCCAGTATCTATCTCTGCATTTCTATCTCTCTGCAGAAGCAGACACAAAAATTTATGGAAGCATCTACAACCAGCAACACATAGCCAGCCAATGCAATAATATTTCAGGCCCATTTGTTTAAGTATTAGTGAGGACACAAAACAACTAGCATCTTCATACACAGTTGGAGTGAAATAGTCATTTTGAAGGTGATTCAACATTTAATTTTCTTTCCTTGCTTGCTTTTTTATGTGTTTCTGATTCTGGGGATTTGACCTAAGATCTTCCACATGCTAGCCAAGTGCTCCACCACGAGCTTTAGTTTCAATACCTTTCTCCTTTTTTTAATTTTTAATTTTGAGACGGGGTCTCACTGAGTTTATCAGATGGTTTGGGATTTGCTCTATGGTTTAGGCAGATCTTAACTTTTGATCCTTTTGCCTCAGACCTCTGAGTAATTAGGATTACAGCCCTATGCCTCTATATTTGGCTTTATTTTCTATTTTGGTGGGGCTGGTATTGAATCCAGGGCTTTGTACACACTAGGCAGTCTCTCTACCATTGGTTTGACTTCTAGTCCTACAATTTCTCTAAAGGTTCAACATATTTTACACATGACTCAGCGATTCTGCTCTAGGTCTGAACTCTTTTTTTTTTTTTTGGTTTTTCGAGACAGGGTTTCTCTGAATATCTCTGGCTGTCCTGGACTCGCTTTGTAGACCAGGCTGGCCTCGAACTCACAAAGATCCGCCTGCCTCTGCCTCCCAAGTGCTGGGATTAAAGGCGTGCGCCACCACTGCCCGGCTAAAATAAATAATTTTTTGTTTTTCTTTTTTTTTTTTTTTTCTTTGGTTTTTCGAGACAGGGTTTCTCTGTTTAACAGCTCTGGCTGTCCTGGACTCGCTTTGTAGACCAGTCTGGCCTCGAACTCACAAAGATTCGCCTGCCTCTGCCTCCCAAGTGCTGGGATTAAAGGCGTGCGCCACCACCGCCCGGCTAGGTCTGAACTCTTAAAACTTGAAAGTGAGTGATCATATGAAGTCATGTGTGTAAATATCCATAAAGCTTTATTAAAAGTAGCCAAATATGTTAACACATGTGCAGGCAAAACATTCATACACATAAAGTAAATAAGTCTTAAAAAGTAGCCAAGTCTGGGGTCTAGAGTAAAGCTTGCTGAACAACTATGAGTATCTGGGTTTGGACCCATTGTACCCATATAGAAGCCAGGCATAAGCCAGGCATGATAGTGTGCATCTGTAACTTCAGTGCTGAGAAGAGGGGACTGGCAGATCCTGGTATGGATGTGATAGCCAGCTTATTATGTAAGTCTGTGAAACTCAGGTTCAGTCAGAGATCCTCACCCAAAAAATAAGTGGAAAAATAATTGAGAAAGAAGACCTCACATCAGTCTTAATTAATGCCTGAAAGAGCTAGTACACCTGCTCATGCATACACGGGGGGTGTGGTGGTGGTGGTGATGGGATGTGGTGGGGGTTAGTCAAATGAGAGGGATGGAGGTATGTGTGTGTGTGTGTGTGTGTGTGTGTGTGTGTGTGTGTGTGTATGTGTGTGTGTGTGTGTGGGCGTCGGGAAGAAGGAATATTTAGGGACAACAGTGTGGTGACACAGTTACCTAGTTACCCACAAGGATGCCCTTGCAAGTAGGAGATGGGCAGATGGTTGGGAGGTTGCAGTGGGAGTGTGAAGGGCAGGAAGATATCTCCCTGTATGAATAGATCCTCCAGTGGAGCCAGGGGGTAGGAATCTCTGCTCCTTGACATGTCTGCAGCTTCTATTTCCCACCATAATCTCCCCTCCAGTGAGGGTCTCATAGATGACCCTTTTAGTAGATGTGCAATGCCCATGTAAGTGTGGTCCTTATAGTGTCTGCAGAGCAAACCGCATTGGAGTAATGGCAGAAGACAGGGTACAAGGAACCTGCCTGGGCCCTCTCCACACCCACCTACCTGCAGGGTTGTTCAGGGATCAGCATCCTGTATGCGTGCCTAGTGCTGCATCTCACAAAAATGAATCCAGTCACCACTTTGGACAGAAATGGAAGAGGACAGATTTCCAGCCAGTGTTTTGCTGTGTCACCAGGCTGACCTAGGATGGTGATCTTCCTGCCTAGCTTCCTTAGTGCAAGGGTTACAGCTACAGGAGTGTGCCACACTAAAAATGGAGGGTGGATGGCTTTAAATGCAATGCTAGATGGCATTCAGTCTTCAGGGACAATAGTTAAGGCCTGGATCCTTTATATTTTCCATAATTAGTGACCACAGCAACTGAGACCTGGGAGCTCTGAGTCCTAAGTCTTAAAGTTTGTTATCTGTCCCCATTACTATGTGCAAACCCAATCTCCTCTGTTTTGGCATTAAGAGGGTGTCTTAGGGCTACTCTTGCTGTGACAAAACACCATGACCAAAGCAACTTAGGGAGGAAATGGTTTGTTTGGCTTACACTTCCACATTACTGTTCATCATTGAAGGAAGTCAGGACAGGAGCTCAAAGAGGCCAGGGAGCTGGAGGCTGGAGCTGATGGCAGAGGCCATGGAGGGGTGCTGTTTACTGGATTGCTCTACATGGCTTGCTGAACCTGCTTCCTTAAAGAACTCAAGACCACCAGCCCAAGGATAGCACCACCCACAATGGGCTAGACCCTACTGTATCAATCACTATTTAAGAAAATATCCTCCAGCAGGATCTTTTGGAGGAATTTTCTCAATTGAGAGTCCCTCCTTTGAATTAACTCTTCGCCTGTGTCAAGTTGATATAAAACTAGCCAGCACAGAGGAGTGTGTGTGAGGTGAGTCTCACCATGAGGGCAAAATCCTCAGGAATGGAATTGGTGCTATGACTTACAATTAGATAATACATGTCCTGTCAGGGTTCATGTACTAGAGAGGCTTTATTCTTATCGTGGAAGTGAGAAGTGATGGAATCTCTATGAGGTGGGACCTGGTTGGATGTAATTAGGTCCTGGATTCACTGCTCTTGACAGGGATTAGCGCAGTTCTAATAAACCCAGGGGTCAGGTGGTTAAACAGCAGGGATAGCCCACATTTTTCTCTCTTCCATGGCTATTTCCCTTTCTGCTCTCTGCTACATCATGAGGCAGTCCAATGTGTTTTCATCAGTGTCCCATTAAGTGAGAGTATCTAATCTTGGAGTTTTCTACCTAAAAACTGAGTTTAGGGGCTGGAGAGAGGGCTCAGCAGTTAAGAGCACTGGTTGTTCTTCCAAAGTACCAGGGTTCAAATCCAAGCACCCACATGGCAATTTACAGCTGTCTGTAATTGCCGGGCATGGTGGTACACACCTTTAATCCCAACACTCGGTAAGCAGAGGCAGTTGGATCTCTGTGAGTTCAAGACCACCTTAGTATACAAAGTGAGTCCAGGATAGGCAAGGATACACAGAGAAGCCCTGTCTCAACCCCCCCAAAAGAAACAAACAATTAAAACTGAGTTTAAAGAAAGCCTCTCTTTAATTTTTTTAAATGTCTATTCGTGTGTGTGTGTGTGTGTGTGTGTGTGTGTGTACACACACCATAGAGCCACAGAATACATGTGAAGGCCAGAGGACAACTTGGGAAGTCAGTTCTCTTCTTCTAACTTGTGGGTCCTGGGGATGAGATTCATGTTGTCAGGCTTGATAACAGGCATCCTTAACTGCTGAGTTGTTTCTCTAGCTCAGACACTCATCTCTTTATAAGTATCATTTGTTGCAACAATAGAAGACAGTCTGATATGGGGTTCATAGGAATTGTCCTTGTGGAATCTTTTTTTATTTTTGCTGGTTTGTGGTGGGAAGGGTACCTATGAATAATATATCCTGTCAGATATCATGTTAGATATCTTGCTAGATATCCAATTTGGTGCCACCATCACCAGAACTTTAGCTTTGAGAACACATAGCAATCAGTGCATTTCTGTTGTGGGGAAGCTACCCCATTGTGATAACTGTGTGATAGCCTCAGAATGAACTCTTGGGGCTTTTAGTATCTGATTTTTTTTTAGTTTGTCCCTATCTATTAGAATATAGGAGCTTGCTGAGTTGTGAAAAATGGATTCAGTCACCCAGGTTAGTGAAATTCTCCCCAAGGGACATCAGTAGGAGTGAAGGGCCCAAGAAGTGAGAGGACAGGAAAGGAGGTAGGTGGAGGCCTAGCCTGCTGTAACACTGAGGAAGATGTTGTCTGTTAGGACTCACCCATCCATAGCCTCCTGTATGTTTGCTGTGTGTAACAGAAATGACCCATGTCAAGCTTAGCAAGGAACATATATACTGTAGAGGAGACTTTATAGTTGTTGAGTGTGTGAATCTAATGACTATGTAAAAATGTGGATACCCTGTGTCTCTTCTTAAGGTGTTTGGAAACCCCAGAATAACCCCACCTGCACTTAGGACAAACTACAACTTGACACAAGGTGCTACAACTCTGCATGCCTGTCCTTGACCTCTTTTAGCTCCTTTATCTTTTGAGGCAGAGTCTTGGTCCAGAACTGCAGCCTTCTGGCCTTCAGGGCTTGGCCCACAGCAGGCTGGATGTCCAGCTTCAAGTACTGTTCGTCATGGTCAAATGCAGGCCAGTAGGGTAGACCCTCGCCGTTGGGGTTCCTGTGAACATATCCTCCCAGCAGGGAGAGCAAAGATTACTTTAGGCCCTGATGAACTTGGACTGTTAGGGTCAGGACCATGGACTAAGCACTTAGGGTACTTAGAAGCAGAGGTACTGATATAGAAGAACAAGGAGATCTTATTATGTTGTCTTGTTCCTACAAGGCCAGCCTTGGATGTCAGTCAACATCTTAGAGGTTAAGGGAGGGGCGTGTTCTCACCCATGCCGTGCAAAGTTGGCCCAGTACTTCATCATCCTCCTGCTCAGCAGCTCCTCCTCCTCATTGAGGTCAACTGCAGAGAGGAAGAAATTAAGGGTCCAGACTCCTGCTTCTCATGAAGCTGTTCACTCCACTATTCCAGCAGCAGCATAATCTTGGATCTAGGTCTGGTTCTTCCCCTCCCCTCCCCTCCCCTAACCCATAACCTCTTCCCCTCCCCTAATCCCTAATCCCTCCCCTCCCCTCCCCTAACCCCTAACCCCTTCCCTTTCTTTCCCCTCCCTTCTCCTCTCCCCCTCCCTTTGACTTTCCCTTTCCTTCCCCTCGCAACACTCAGAATCCTCTCCTTGCACCTTAAAATTCCATCTTATTTATCCCAGACTCCAATTCTGCTTCCTCAGGTTCATTCATGCCCCAGAACATCCTCCTTCCTTCTGACCAAAGGAAGCTATCTAAGGAATAACTATTGCTTTAGAATACCCTTCTCATACTGGGAGTCCCAGTGCTTGGCTCTAATGCCAGAAGACTAAGACAGGTGAACTGCCATTCATTATAGATTACACAGGGAGGAGTTTTCTCAAAAAAATCAAAACAAGCAAATGAACAAGTAATATAAAAGAACCCATTGCATCACCATGCCTGATTCTATAGCTCACACAGGTAGGGACAGGTGGAGAAAACAGGCAGGAGCAGGAAATGGTTGGGTTTCTAATCTCACATCAGCCTTTTGAGATAAATCATGGTACACAAACCATGCTGTCTTTACTGTGAACCTCAGTTTCCCCATCTGTAAATGCCTAAAGGGCTTGGATCCTGGGAGAATAAAACTGACTCACCATGGGTGCCTCCCCAAAATGACCTGAAGACAAAGAGAATCTCATCCCCGTGGTCTGCCTTCACATTGGGCGGCTTGGAGTCCTTGAAGAAGCTCGGCCGATGCTGGAACTCATAGAAGTAGACAGGGGCATGGGAACCTGGAGGCATGGACAGGCTGTCAAAGTGGACTATCACCTGGGGATGTCCTTCCTCGACTGTGGTGACAAGTTAGCTAGCTGGATCTGGCCCAAGTTGGATAGAATTTAAATAGTGAAATGTGAAGCTCCAGGCTGGAGCAGGGGCCAAGGGCAGGACTTGGTTAAATCGTGGTCTTGGAAATCTTTGCTATATGGTCTTACAATGTTGTTGTCACCCAGTTTCCTCATTAATAAAGTTTGGAAGATTCCTATGTCTTAGACAAGTCCCAAGAATTTACTGAGATGAGGGACATTAAGTCCCTTATCAGAGGCCCAATATAGTCATGGATGGGAATCTGAACACTCCATAGCTCAACTGGGCACACAGCTCTGAGTTGCCCCCCTAGGTATCAGGCCTTAGTTCCAGATGTACTTACGCTGAAAATGTGCCACTTGCAGTGCAGGGATCACAATCGTGAAGTCTTCCATCATCTCCTTGAACTGCACCTGGAGCAGCTGAGGGTCCTCATTGTCCCCCATGTACTCCTCCATCAGCAGGTCACTAAATCCAGGAGGCCACATCTAGCCCAGAAGGGTCAGGGACAGTCATATTAGACAGGCTCTGGGGAAGTGAGGCTACAGCCTCAGGATAAAAAGTAGGGCCTGGTATGGGACAAGTTAAATAAGAAAGGGCCAGGTTCTGGGGACACTCAATGCACAGGTACCATCACAGTTCAGTCTTTGTTCCTGCAATTTGTTGTGTGAACAGGATACAATGGATTCACCCTTTGCATTAACTACTTACAGTATCCCAGAAGTCTCACCATCTGGGCTGTTCTCCTCTGCAGGATAGCTCGCACGGTTTGTCTGTCCATTTCCTTCTGGGAGTCTGTGTTGCTCATGCTCTAAGCGGTAAGAGGAGAGTCTGTGTTGTGGTCAAGATAACATGGAGCTATAGGATAAGGCTTCTCAAAGACCAAAGACCTTGGATATGGGCCTCACCGAGGGGATGATCCAGCCATACTCATCATTGTTGACGCCAATAATGCTGGGGACAGGTTGGAAATCAGCTGAGGCAAGTAGCTCCTTGGGATGCCTGGGCAGGAAGATACCATCCACTGCACCAGGGATGATCTTGAATGCCTAAAGTGACATTGACTGTTAAGGAGGAAGGTCAAGTCCTTGACAAATCTGTTAGGCTATAATCTCCCACTCCTGTCTGACTCATCCTGGAATTTGCACACCCACTCTGTGAGCTCCTACACCTAGTTTACCACATCCTGGTCTCCAGATCTCTACCTGGCTTATGAAGGATGGAATGAAGTCAGTGTTCAGCAGAATTGAAGGCTATCTAGGGCAGGCTGCCTTATACCCAAAACCCCTCCATCCTACCATTCAGTCCAACCTTGTTAATAGCTATAATCTCCTCTTCACTCTTGCCTCGTAGACAGTTCACCAGAGCCTCTGAGTCCACTTGCTCACATCCAGACAGGCTGGCCACCATCTATAAAGGCATCAGGCAGAGGGTGGCTCATCCTTCCAGGCAGAGAGGGTTTTTTCTAAGGTTCCCACTTGGGTCCAGGTGTCCCTCAAATCTCATAAGGTACATATGTATGTAGATTATGGCAAGCGTGAAATTATTTCCATTTCCTTCCTATTCAGAGTTGATAGCCAGAGGGGCTATCACACCTAATGACATGCTTTTGTTTATAATGTCACAAATCCCGAGTACAGCTTTATGGGATACACAGTGAGTATGAGGCAGAGGGGAGTATATTCTAACCTTTCCTGTACAGGAGATAGTTGCCTGGTTACTTCTATGGTTCTTGTCCACATTGGTCAGAGAACCAGAGTTTCTGAGGGTGAGAGCTCAGAGTTGGGGTAGTTGAGGGAACTTACTCTATAGACTACATCAGAGGATTTTGAGATGAGGCTTGATATCAGGGCAACCCCACTCTCCATGATGGCTCCGTGGAAGAGTCCTTGGGACATGGGGGATACAACATGTGAAGACACACTTGTACCACCTGCAGATTCGCCAAAAATTGTAACCCGGTCAGGATTGCCTCCAAAGTGGGCGATGTTCTGCTGGACCCAGTGCAAGGCGGCTACTTGGTCTAGGTATCCCCAATTGCCTCTAGCATGGTGGTCTCCAGTGCTGAGAAATGGCAGACACAGGAATCACAGGGCTGTCCTTCTTCTGCTCAGGTTTCCTTGCACAACCCAGCTCCAAACTCACCTGAAGAAACCCAGGACTCCCAGGCGGTACTGGATAGTGACCACCACCACATCTTCCATGGCTGCTAGCATGGATCCATCATACAGGGAAGCCATGCCTATAACTAGAGCACCACCATGGATCCACACCATCACCTAAAGAAATCAAGAGAGCCGGGCGGTGGTGGCGCAGGCCTTTAATCCCAGCACTTGGGAGGCAGAGGCAGGCAGATCTTTGTGAGTTCAAGGCCAGCCTGGTCTACAAAGTGAGTCCAGGACAGCCAAGGATACACAGAGAAACCCTGTCTCGAAAAACCAAAAAAAAAAAAAAAAAAAAAAAAAGAAATCAAGAGAGATGCCATGTGTCTCCCATATAGCCCATCTGGGTTTCCCTTCGGAGACAGTACAACTTCTTTTCTGAGTACTGCCCACACAGGCAAATGCTGTGAGAGAGAAGTTCAAGTGCAGTCACGGGCACAAGCTTTCTCACTGCTTGGAGTTCACCCCAGTATCAAAGCCTGACTGTATTATTCCCAGAAACTTTTATGTGTGTGTGTGTGTGTGGGAATAATAGGGATATTTCTTTCATTGTGTCACATGGAAATTAATCAAAAGTGTTCTCAAGTCTCATCAATTCAATCAAAATTAATGGCTAGGTCTCTTTGGTGACTACAAAGTGCAGCCATTATGTGCCCAGTAGATCTTCTAGACACAAGTTGGTAAGTAGGTTGGATCTCAGGAAGAGACTTCTCATCAGGATTCACTGCAGTGTGGCCTAGGCTGATCTAATCTTTCCCTAGAAGACATGTCCTCTTACCCCTGAATGAGCATGACTTGACACTCACAGGCAGGTTGGAACCCTCATGGGCATGATCCGGTGTATAGATGTTAAGGTATAGGCAGTCTTCAGACATAGGGATGGGAGGCAAGGTCAGCTTCAACAGCTTAAAAGCCTGCGTGTTCATTGCAGTGATGTCCTGCAAGCACCTGGTGGCCAACCATGGCAGACAGTCATCCCAAGGGCATAGGGTGTCCAGAAATGGACCCTCAGGCTAAATATGCTTCCAAATATCCCTAGGCACTTCCCTTCCTGATGCCTTGCTTATTCATGATCTTTCCTAAATTCCTGCCCATCAGCGAGCGTACAGGCTCTGGAGAAGCTGAGATAGAGCCCAGACTTCCAGTAAAGCCTCAAGATAATTGAGGGGCCTGGATCCTACACAGCTTGAGGGTGGGGAATAATGGCCTTTAGGAATCCTCTTGACAACTTTTGATTGCAGGGGTTAACACTGACCATGTCTCCCTTTAGTCAACCAGCTCTGCAAAGGGGCAGCTGTGTCACACTGGAATTCATGAATGGGCGGAGGCTAGTTTCCCATAGGGTGGTGAGAACCTCCCTCATTCCAAGCCCAGACTCTTGGGATCCTCATCTCTCCCATAATCTCCAGTTAGAAGCATACTGTGACATATTGAATGTCAACTTGATGAGCTTTAGAATCATCATGGAAACAAATCTCTAGGCTTGTTTGTGAGGGGGTTTCTAGACTGGGCTGTTTGAAATAGGAAGACATGGCCTAGAAGTGAATCTAATCTGTTGGCTGGGCCCCTGAACTGAATAAAAAAGATAGTAAGTTTAGCATCAGCATCTCTTCTCTCTCTCTCTCTCTCTCTCTCTCTCTCTCTCTCTCTCTCTTTCTCTCTTTGCTTCCTCACTGCGGGTCAAGCCACAAGTGACACAACACCTCAAATTCCTGCTGCCATGACTTTCCCACCATGATGGGCATTGCCCTTGAATTAGATACCAAAATAAACTCTTGCTCATGAAGTTGCTTTTGCTATGTATTTTGTCTCAGCAGTAAGATAAGTACCTAACATACATATATACTTATTTCTTGTCCAATAAAATATAGCTATGTAGGTCACAGTGGCAGTGGAATGTGATGTTTGCAATGAGTTATTCTCTTTAAGGACCTGGTGTCTGATGCTGTTAGTTGGGATATTACAGGTCCTGGGAGTCAGCCTTAACCTCTTCCAGAGACCCTTCCTTGGAATGTTAGAGAACACTATGAAGTGCCCAATCAATGACAAGCCCTGAACTAAGAGGCTGACAGGGTCCTTTCATTCTCTTAATATTATCAAGTTCCCCCTGAAAATACTCTTGTGAATCCCCCTGCACCATGGAAAAATGCAGTGAGGTCGAGATGACAAAAACCACTGAAGTCTGCCCCAGAGTTTACAGCACTCTTTCATCCCAGGGACTTGGGAGAACTTACATGGGTGGACAAGAGGTCCCATCCCTCACACCACTCCACAGTTCAGGGGGCTCAGGGGGTGCAAAGCGCAGAGGTCCTACAGGTGGCTTGGCAAAGGGAATTCCCAGGAAGGTGTGGACACCCACATCAAGGCCTTCCATACGGACGAGGCTTCCCTGTATCTGGCCTGTGTGTGTGGTCCTGATGGGACTGGCTGAATCCTGGCCTGTGGGTAGACAGAGGGTGACACAAGGGTTGGGCCTGCATAATTAGATGCTGCCACAGTAAGGGTTTTTTCCACCAACTTCCTTGTCATTCTCAGCTCAGCCTTTCCCAAGGGCTAAGGTCTTCAAATGGTAGTTTCACACATTTCTTGTTCACCACGGTGGCCTCACATCACCCCTATTCATGACTCTGTTGATTTGAATTTAAAACACAGAAGATGGGGTACTTGAGTGCTAAGATTTGGGGATGCATTGGGAGAGGTCTGTATATTTTTTTATAATATCTGTATATTATATTTGAATTTAAAACACAGAAGATGGGGTATTGAGTGCTAAGATTTGGGGATGCATTGGGAGAGGTCTGTATACTGAAATGAACCTTGAAATGGGTAGTTATGGTATTTTAACTATATCTCAAAAGCTGTGATACAATGGTGACCTGCTTGCAAGATATGCTGGTACAATAGTAGCACAACAGTTGTGGGAGTAATCAACCATTATCTGATGGGATTTAAGGTCCACTCCATGAGATGGAACCCATGCCAGAAACTGCTTTGGTGGCTTAGAACCTGAGACTAGATAGTCTAAGGACCTGGGGGAAAACCAAATGCTGTTTTTCAAGAATGTAGCAATAAAATGACTCCTAACGACATTCTGCTATACTCAGAGATCAGTGTCTTGGTCAGCCATCGTCAGAGAAGCTTCTTCCTGAAGGAAGAAGTAAAGAGACCCTCAGGTGGACAATGTTCAGAGAGTGTGAGACCTTTGAGCAGTCAGTTCTAAATGGCATGTCTCCATCAAAACTCTCCCCTCAGGGCTCAGGAACACTACAGGAGAGGAGGTGAGGGATTGTAAGAGCCAGTGGGGATGAAAGACACCAAGGAAGCAAGGCCTTCTAGACACAACAGGACCAACACACACATGAACTCATAGACTGGGGCAGCCTGCACAGGTCTAAGCCAGATGGGATCCTAGCACCAAGAAGGGAAGTAGACAGGAGCCCCCATAATCCAGAAACTATATCCATTTGATAAACATTCATAAATGAAAAGGTGGTTTTCTCCAATGGAGTCTCATTGGGTATACAAACCACACTGAAGGGCAGGCCCCATGCCAAGTAGATGACCAACACAAAATGAATGTAATTGTATTTTTGGAGTTTCTTTTTTCCCCTCATAATGCTTTCTCTCTCTCTCTCTGCTTGAACCTTACAGGTCTTTTGCTTATATATTATATTTTCCAGTTTTGTGCTTTTATGGGATGTCTGTATGTTTGAATATGTGTCTCTCTGAGTCTATATGTGTTGCATGTTTTCTTTGATTCTTTTTTTTCCTGTTAGCCAAGTTTGTTTTGTTCTATTCAGATTTGCTTGTTTTAATAATTCTAATAATACTAATACTATTTTAGATGCTCCTGTTTTCTGAGGGAGAGAGCAAAAGAGTGTGGTTTTTAGCAGTTAGGGAGGATCTGGGAGGAAAACCATAATCAGAATATATTGCATGAAAAAATGTTTTCAATGAAAAGATTTGAAAAGAGTCAATTAAAATAAAAAACCCAGAAATATATCTACTAATTTATAAGGAATTGCTCTTACTTAAACCTTAATTAAAACACTTTGTATTGGGGGATCCAAGATGGCGGCGGCCGGCGTGGATGTATTTTGATTTCAGGATCAACAGTCACAAGGTGGCAAGTGTTGCAGGACGCTGTACAAAGGGCACGACCCCTTCTAAATCTCACCCAGCTACACAGGGACCATGGAAGATACCTGGGCAGGACGCCCCTTCCAACTCTCGGACATGCTAGGAAGCCTCTGGACCTGGGAATCGGGATAACCCATCCCCCCAAAAGGAGAAATCCCTGGTAAGTTCCAACCTAATACCCAGGCGGCAGATTCAGAAACCACGCAGAGATAATCCCCACCCTGCTGGGCACTCCCAGGTCTCACACAGATGATCCAATTATCTGGGAAAGGTTGCGGCCCTTGGAAGTGAAGTAGCTCCGCTGCAAAGCACCTTCAGATCCCAGTCTGTGACGTCACTGGCCAGCTCCCAAGCCTCGGGAGCGGGAGCGGCAAGGCTATTGGAGCTGAACTGCAGATTTACCCCCTAAAGGAACCAACCCCGGGCAAATTGTGAGATATTTGAAACTGTCCTATATCGAACTTTTGTACTAGTAAGGGCCCTTCTGGCGGGGAATCAGAGCTTACTTGTGCACAGCTCCGCCACCTGAATTAATTAGGTCCCCACCTGGGAGGCGGGACTGAATGACTCACCTTATAGGGGTGGAGTAAGGCAACTCCTACACCACAGTGCCCCCTTTGGACCCAGAAGACAGCAAAAAAAAAAAAAAAATTCCACATGGCCAGAGGCCTGAGACAAAAAAAAAAAAAAAACAACAACAACAACAAAAAAAAAAACCAGAGCGAAATGTCTCCAACAAAAGAAAGCAACGCTATTCCGTACAGCCCGAACCACCTCACCACAACTGAAACACATGAAAACGATGACAATTCTACATTATGGAAAGTGATAAAGTCCCTTCAAGAAGAACTTAAAACTATGAAGGAATTCAAAGAAGCCACAATTCTACAAGTCAAAACAACGAATAACATCATTAAAGAGCTCCAAGCCAAGGTGACCCAGCTTGAACAGGAACAGGAAAAGGATAAAGCAATGAAAGATCTCCAGACCAAAACAAGCAAACTGGAGAAGGAAATGTACAAAACGAACACTACCATTCAAGACATGAAAATAGAAATGGAAACAATAAAGAAAACACAGTCAGAGTTAAAGGAGGAAATGGAGAATCAAGAGAAAAGAACAGGAACTACGGATGTGAGTATGAAAAATAGGATGCAAGAGATGGAAGACAGGATCTCAGGCATGGAAGATTCGATGGAAGAAATCAGTACAACATCCAAAGAAAATGAGAAGGCTAAAAAATCTCTCACCCACAATATCCAAGAAATCAAGGACTCAAAGAAAAGACAGTTACCTAAGAATTATAGGCATAGAGGAGAGAGAAGACTCCCGACTCCATGGTCCAGGAAATATCTTCAACAAAATCATAGAAGAAAACTTCCCAAACCTAAAGAAAGATGCCAGTAAAAATCCAAGAGGCTTACAGAACACCAAACAGATTAGATCAGAAAAGAAACTCCTCTCGCCACATAATAATAGAAACTCCAAATGTAGAGAACAAAGAAAGGATATTAAAAGCTGTAAGAGAAAAAGTCCAAGTCACATACAATGGCAGACCCATCAGAATCACACCTGACTTCTCCTCAGAAACTTTAAAAGCTAGAAGGGCCTGGACGGATGTCCTACAAGCCCTGAGAGAACATAGGTGTCCAGCCAGACTACTATACCCAGCAAAACTCTCTATCAACATAGAAGGAGAAAACAAGATATTCCATGACAAAATCAAATTCAAACAATATCTCCTCACAAACCCAGCCCTACGGAAGATCCTAGAAGGAAAATTCCAACACAGAGAAGATAACTACACCCAAGAAAACAGAGGAAATAGAAACCTCCACAGCAACTAAACAAAAGAGAAACACAAGACAGCCAGCTAAACCAAAATAATGGGAAATAACAACCCCTGGTCACTAATATCCATCAACATCAATGGACTCAACTCGCCAATAAAAAGACACAGACTTACAGATTGGATCCGTAAACAAGACCCATCCTTTTGCTGTATACAAGAAACACACCTCACTATTGAAGATAAACACAACCTCAGAGTAAAGGGCTGGGAAAAGGTCTTCCAAGCAAATGGACCCAGGAAACAAGCTGGAGTAGCCACCCTAATATCAAACAAAATAGACTTCCAATTGAAGTTAATAAAAAAAGACAGAGAAGGGCATTACATACTCATTAAAGGAAATATCCACCAAGAGGGCATCTCAATATTGAACATCTATGCCCCAAATACAAAGGCACCTACATTTATAAAAGAAACGCTTCTAAAACTTAAATCGCACATCGATCCAAACACTTTAATAGTGGGAGACTTCAACACCCCACTCACAACTATGGACAGATCATCAAGACAGAAGCCAAACAGAGAAATAATGAGTCTAACAGAGATCATGAACCAAATGGACCTAACAGATATCTACAGAACGTTTCACCCAAACACAAAAGAATACACCTTCTTCTCAGCACCTCACGGAACCTTCTCCAAAATCGACGATATAGTTGGACACAAAGATAGCCTCAACAGATACAAGAAAATTGAAATAACCCCTTGTATCTTATCAGACCATCATGGAATAAAGCTGGACTTCAATAGCAAAAGAATCAACAGAAAGTCTACACTCACATGGAAATTGAACAACTCTTTACTAGAGGACCACTGGGTCAGGGAAGAAATAAACAAGGAAATCAAAGACTTCTTAAAATCCAACGAAAATGAAGACACAACATACCCAAACCTATGGGACATAATGAAAGCTGTGCTACGAGGAAAGTTCATAGCACTAAGTGCCTTCAAAAAGAAAACTGTGATAGCTCATATTAGCAAATTAACAGCTAAACTGGGTGAATTGGAAAAAAAAGAAGCAAACACTCCCAAGAGGAGCAGAAGGCAGGAGATCATCAAACTTAAGGCTGAAATCAACAACTTAGAAACAAAAAGAATTATACAAAGAATCAATGAAACCAAGAGTTGGTTCTTCAAGAAAATCAACAAAATAGACAGACCCTTAGCCAAATTAACTAAAAGACAGAGGGAGAAAACACAAATCAACAAAATCAGAAATGAAAAGGGAAAAATAAAAACAGACATTGAGGAAATCCAGAGAATATTTGGATCCTACTTTAAAAATCTATACTCCACCAAATTTGAAAACTTAAGTGAAATGGACAATTTACTTGATAGATTCCACCTACCGAAGCTAAATCAAGATCAGATAAACAGATTAAACATCCCTATAACCCCTAAGGAAATAGAAACAGTCATTAAAAATCTCCCAACCAAAAAAAGCCCAGGGCCAGATAGCCTTAGCATGGAATTCTACTGGACCTTCAAAGAGGAGCTAACACCAATACTTTTCAAACTCTTTCACAAAATAGAATCTGAAAGAACATTGCCAAACTCATTCTATGAGGCCACAATCACCCCGATTCCTAAACCACACAAAGACCCAACAAAGAAAGAGAACTTCAGACCAATCTCCCTCATGAACATAGATGCAAAAATACTTAATAAAATACTAGCAAATCGAATTCAAGAACACATCAAAAGTATCATACACCATGATCAAGTAGGCTTTATCCCAGGGATGCAGGGATGGTTCAACATATGAAAATCTATTAACGTCATTCACCATATAAACAAGATGAAAGAAAAAAAAACACATGATAATCTCGCTAGATGCAGAAAAAGCATTTGACAAAATCCAACACCCCTTCATGCTAAAAGTTCTGGAGAGAACGGGCATACAAGGGCCGTACCTAGAAATAATAAAGGCAATATACAGCAGGCCAGAGGCCAACATCAAAATAAATGGAGAGAAACTTGAAGCATTTCCTCTAAACTCAGGGACAAGACAAGGATGTCCACTTTCACCATATCTCTTCAATATAGTACTTGAAGTTCTTGCTAGAGCAATAAGACAACTAAAGGACATCAAGGAGATAAACATCGGAAACGAAGAAGTCAAATTATCCCTATTTGCAGATGATATGATAGTATATATAAGCGACCCCAAAAATTCCACCAGAGAACTCTTACAGCTGATAAACACCTTCAGCAAAGTGGCTGGATACAAAATTAATTCAAAAATATCAGAAGCCCTTCTTTATACAACAAACAAATGGGCTGAGAAAGAAATAATGGAAACAACCCCCTTCACAATAGACACAAACAACATAAAATACCTGGGGGTAACTCTAACCAAGCAAGTAAAGGACCTGTACAACAAGAACTTCAAGCCCTTGAAGAAAGAAATGGAAGAGGCCTTTAGAAGATGGAAAGATCTCCCATGCTCATGGATAGGTAGGATCAACATAATAAAAATAGCCATCCTACCAAAAGCAATATATAGATTCAGTGCAATTCCTATCAAAATACCAACACAATTTTTTATAGAATTGGAAAGAGCTAGTCTCAATTTCATATGGAACAACAAAAAGTCCAGAATAGCTAAATCAATCCTGTACAATAAAAAAACATCTGGAGGTGTTACCATCCCAGATTTCAAGCTGTACTACAGAGCAATAGTTGTAAAAACAGCATGGTATTGGTTTAGAAACAGACCAGTAGATCAATGGAATCGAATTGAAGATCCAGAAATAGACCCACACACTTATGGCCACCTAATTTTTGACAAAGAAGCCAAAACGGCACAATGGAAGAAGGACAGCATCTTCAACAAATGGTGCTGGTCCAACTGGATGTCCATTTGTAAAAGAATGAAGTTAGACCCATACTTATCACCTTGTACAAAACTTAAGTCCAAGTGGATCAAAGACCTTAACATAAGGCTGGTCA
The DNA here is from genome assembly GCA_907164525.1 of Lophiomys imhausi. Lineage (NCBI taxonomy): Eukaryota > Metazoa > Chordata > Mammalia > Rodentia > Muridae > Lophiomys > Lophiomys imhausi. Next base: position 1,005,940 of record CAJQZJ010000896.1, on the reverse strand, counting down.
CACTAAATCTACTAGAAGAAGAAGTGGGAGAAACCCTTGAACTCATTGGCACAGGTGACAACTTCCTGAACAGAACACCAACAGCTCAGGACTTGAGATCAACAATCAAGAAATGGGACCTCATGAAACTTAAAAGCTTCTGTACGGCAAAGGACATTGTCATTCGAACAAAACGGCAGCCTACAGACTGGGAGAAAATCTTCACCAACCCCATACCTGACAGAGGGCTAATATCCAAAATCTACAAAGAACTCAAGAAATTAAATGCCAAGAAACCAAATAATCCAATCAAAAAATGGGGGATGGAGCTAAATAGAGAATTCACAAAGGAGGAATCCCTAATGGCTGAGAGACTCTTGAAGAAATGCTCAACATCCTTAATCATCAGAGAAATGCAACTCAAGATGACTCTGAGATTCCATCTCACACCTGTCAGAATGGTTAAAATCAAAAACTCAAATGACAGAACATGCTGGCGAGGGTGTGGAGAAAGGGGTACCCTACTCCATTGTTGGTGGGAATGGAGGCTTGTGCACCCACTATGGAGGTCAGTCTGGCGATATCTTAGAAAACTTGGAATAGCTCTGCCTCAGGACCCAGCCATACCACTTCTGGGTATACACCCAAATGCCTCTTCACGGAATCATAAGGAAGTTTCCTCATCTATGTTCATAGAAGCCTTATTTGTAATAGCTAGAAAATGGAAACAACCCAGATGTCCCTCAACCGAAGAATGGGTTAAAAAACTGTGGTACATCTACACAATGGAATATTATTCAACTATCAGGAACAATGAAATTATGCAATTTTCAGCCAAATGGATGGAACTAGAAAAGCTCATCCTGAGTGAACTAACCCAGACTCAGAAGGACGTATGTGGCATCTATTCACTTATATTAGGATTTTAGCTATATAGTAGAAGGTATCAATACTACAACTAACACACCAAAGGGAACTCGGACATAGACTTTTTATTTTTAATTTTTATTTATTTTTTATATATTTTTATATATTTTTTCTATTTTTTAGCCTTTTTTATCTATTGTATGCTATTGGTTTGTTTGTTTAGTAGTTCTCTCTCCCGGGCAACGAGACACTTTTCACTGATGGTACTGCTTCATAGATCCCCAATAATGAAGAGGCTCTTGGCCCTCATACGACCTCTCAACTGAGATGAGGGACTGTTATATAAGGACACCCCACCCCAGAGAAATGGGATGGAAGGGTTAGGAGGTAAAGAAAAAAAATGAAATGTGATGTTTCGGTCTTTTACTACTAACTGTCATAAACTGTTTAGGATAATTAAGAAATGCAAACTAATGGTTATGCAAGCCGGTCATTCTGTTAGGTACTATGACAGTCTATTATAGTTACTTGCTAAGCTAATCAGAAATAAACCTGCTAAGAGACAAGCAACATCTGCTTACCCTAATATAAGAGAGAGATAGGGCCTCTTCAAAAACCTCAAGAGATCTGCAGAATATGGCATTCAAAGATGTTTTCGTAACTTTAGATTTTTTATATCAAGACATATCAACTCCTGACAGCACCCCCTATTCTCCTCCAAGTAGAAGATGAGCATCGAAGAATCTCCAGTGGGAGATGATTGAATTAGTCGCAAGCCTATCTCTTGGTAGGAAAAGCCCCTTGTCCCAACTGTAGACAGAATGCTGTCCAAAAAGTACAAAACCTGGAAGCAGGTAAGTCGACAGCCTAGCTCTGCCAAGACAGGGTAGGTAAGTCCTTCATAACCCCTGCTCTACAATCAATGTCTGTCAGAGAAGCGGGCCAAATGACTGAAGAGCGATGCTGTAATGTATGGAGAGAAAATGGGAGTTGTCCAGGCAGCCACTGGTATGTCATTTCTTAGTTTGGGAAGCTGCAAACCCTGTACTTCCTATAAAATCAGATATATTTATCCCTCTCAGGTCTCTGAGGTGATTGAAGAACAGATAGATAGAGTCTCATAATTAAATTTTGAGTTGTTTAGGAGTCAAGAGAGTATTATACATCTAAGAAGATACTTTTAAAATTGTGTTGCAATTAGTATGAATGTTGAGTCAGATATAGACCTTTAAACTCATAGAGATGTTTAGATAGTAGAATGTTAAAGTCAGGTACCAAATACATATGGACTGGTCATTGGGAATGTACGTTAAGCCATATAACCCTCATAACTGTGGCCTAATTACCTCTGTTGTACTGTATTGTACTTTTTATTATAAGAGAAAGCCATTTGTTGGACTGAAAGGGGAAACTGTAGGGGGAAATAAGATATACCTTAAACTTAAAAGAAAAAAAAAAGGGAAAAGGATGGGGGGTTGAGGGTGGGAGGGTGGGACTGGAGGGGGAATAGGGAGGGGAGTGCGATTGAGATGTATCTTGAAGAAATAAAAAATAAAGGAAAAAAAGAAAAAAACACTTTGTATTAATATCACTTTGAAATAATGGATGTTAACATTTGACTACGCTGAGTGTGGCAGCACAGCCTATAATCTTAACAGCTCTCATAGGCTGAGGGAAAAGGATAGTGCGTCTGAGATTACCTGGGTTACATCCTGAGACTCTACATCAATCTTCCCCAACCTTGAAGCCTTGAAAATGCTGGAAGTGTAGGTTAATTTTCCAGTGCTTGCCAGGAATACAAGAGGCCTTGGTTTTTATCTCTAGGATCATGGAAAAAACAAATAAAACAAAACAAAGAAACCCAAACAGATATATTTTGGTTGGGGAAAATAGCATTTGTCTATAATTCTAGCACTCTGAAGGCGGAACCAGGAGGATTCAAAGTTTGAGGCCATGCTAGGATATGTATGAGTTTAAGGTTAGCTTGGGTTACATAGAGAAACCTTGTCTCAAATCACAAAACAAATCAACAGCAACAAATCCAAAGAAACCACAAGTATACACACAAGACAAAATATTTGAAAAGGAAATTGATTACAGTAAGAATTATCTGTTGCAGCTGGGCGTTGGTGGCGCATGCCTTTAACCCCTGCACTTGGGAGGCAGAGACAGGCGGATCTCTGTGAGTTCAAGGCCAGCCTGGTCTACAAAGCGAGTCCAGGACAGCCAAGGATACACAGAGAAACCCTGTCTCAAAAAAACAAAAAAAAAAAAAAGAATTATCTGTTGCTAAAACATCAAAATCTATCTATCTATCTATCTATCTATCTATCTATCTATCTATCTTCTATCTATCCATCTATCATGTGTCTATTATCTATCCATCTATGTATCATCTATCTATCTATCTATCTATCTATCTATCTATCTATCTATCTATC